>VZUI01066207.1:0-30701 GCA_013401135.1 Cettia cetti | reverse complement strand
AGAAGGATTCATCTGGACTGCTTCTAACACCCTGACCAACAGGGTGTCAGGTCACATCCCTGACTCTGTCAGGGGTTTTCAGGGGTTTTTTCTGTTTGTTTTGTTTGCTTCTCTTTCTGTACTACTACATTTGTTTATTTTAATATTCCTAGTAAAGAACTGCAATACATATTCCCAAAATCTTTGCCTGAAAGCCCTTAATTGCAAAATTAAGGGGGGTTACGTTCTCCATTCCAGGGAAAGCTCCAGTTTTCCCTGGCAGATACCTGTCTCTAAATCGAGACAAAAGCGAATTTCATAGAATCATAGAATGTTTTAGGTTGGAAAGCATCTGAAAGATCGTCTAGTCCCAAACTCCCTGCTTCACTAAACCAGGCTGCCCAAGGCCTCATTCAACCTGGCTTCAAAATCCCTCCTAGGGATGGGGCATCCACAGCTTCTCTGGACAACCTGTCCCAGTGTCCAAGCAACTCCATAGTGAGGAATTCCTTCCTATCATCTAATCGAAACACGCCCTTGTTGAGTTTTAAGCCATTCTGCCATGTCTTAACTCTACATGACCTGGTAAATAATCCCACTCCAACTCTCTTGTAGCCCCTTTAGGTACTTAAAAGTGTTGCTTGAGACTTCTCTTCTCCAGGATTAACAATCCTAACTCAGCCTGTATTCATAGGAGAAGAGGTGCTTCTCTGAGAATCTTTGTGGCTACCTCTGGACTCACTCCAACAAATCCACATCATTCTTGTGCTGGGGACCCAGAATTTGGTCTTTAATGCCCAGCAATGTATATAACCAAGTCACTATTAGCACTATCTAAATTTTAAAAAACCCATTCTTTCACAGCAAACAAGACAAAATTATTTTGATTGATTCCCCAGTTCTGTTTGAAAATACTTTTTTATGAAGTGATGGCAAAAAAAAAAAAAGACACTTGATTGAATGGAAAAAAAAAGGAATTTGGTGTTTTAAGGACATATGTTAGCATGTTACACAACATTTAGGAAATAGAACCAAAAAGCCATTGTCCAAAGAATTATTAGCATTTTGTTCAGAAAAAAGTGAGACCAAGGTATCTTGGTGAAACTAGGTGGCATTTTCTTGAGTTTTCTTCTCAGTTATTATAAAACAATTTAAAATAGTGAAATGTTACAATTTTCAGTATGTTGTACTCAAACAACAAGTGGAAGATGGTTTTGCAAATCACTGGTGAGGTAACACAATAGTTGCTCAACTTTAGATTTTCCATCTAAGGAAAATACTGATTGCAGTTGCTTAAAATGTATGATTGCTTTTTTTTGTCCACAGTATATCAAATAAAGGAATCTTATACCTCTCTCTTGAATTTGTAATTCCAACCATTTTTCCTAACAGACTCTAGTCATGTGAATTTTATATTGCACAATTCTGCATGTATATAAAAATTATATATTTGTTTGCATGTGTATGTACATGTATCTTTCAAGGAAAAATATTATTTTATATTGGATCAAATAATAGGGTATAAACTGCTAACAGATTCATGACATAAATTTCTCTTTTTTTCTCACGGGAATTGAGTATAATGCAGAATTCTTATGAATTCCTAACTATTGCATAATTTAAAATTATGTCTTATAGCAAACATAAAGGAAGAATAATGAACTCCTTTCAGAAAACCCGCATTAGAACATTTCCTGGATTGATTCTTTCTTTTGTTTCTTTTAGTATCCTCCCTAAAATAAAATAAATACCTATAGGTACACGTCTGTTTTACATAAATTATCGAGGATTACGTTAGCCACCACATATTCAAATTAACTGCTGGCATGTCATTACTAAAAATAATAGAAAAAAAATGCTGTTCTTTAGGTGATAAATGGATAAAGCATGATATTAGGACATTTCTATATGCTTCTCTAAATCATCTCACATCTTAATGCAAGTGAAAATCAAATTATTTACATTGCAAAACAATATCATAATGAGAACTATAAGAATTAAAGATGATTTTTCATTGATGTCAAATTTCTGGTAACCACTGCTGTCATTTGTTATTATAAAATATCTGACCATCACAGTGAATGTTTCTACTGAAATTTTCACATATGAAGAAAGACAGAGGATGTGTTGTGATTTGGTCCTCCTGTGACTGTCTATAATTTAAAATTATATCTGCTGAAAAACAGTAATGATCCTATTAAACACAGAATAAATGCATTATACTGGCTAAAAATTATTCAAAAGTACACTGCTAGAGAAATTAAAGTGTCATTGGCAAATTATCAAGCTGCACCTTAATCAGTCAGTTGAACATAATGCTCAGAAACACAGCATTGTATTTCATAATAGACATTTCTTTAAATTAGATACATTGCATCTTCAGTCTTCTGTTAGCTGACCTGGCAATAAATATGATGTATCACTAATAGTACATAAACCCAAGATTATTATACAAAATTATGTCCCATTTTTTTGTCTTCATAGATGGTTAAGCTTACATGGACACAAACTACTATAATAAATATCAAGACCTGAAATCAAGCCTTTCAAATTACATTTCAAAATTATTTTCAAGTATGATTTTTTTATTCAAAAACAAACTTTGAAAGATCCCAAACAAGAGTGCAACATAATTCATTAAGGCAGAGAGGTTATTTTATTTTAAGGCTATTTCAATTTATCTTACAGGAACCCAACAAATGCAGCCAGACATTTAAACCCTGTGGGTGAAGCCCATGTCACACCACCTTTCTTGCACAGATGAGCATAGGGCAGCTAGATTCTCAGCTGGATTAGTTTGACATTGCTCCACTTTATTCAACAGGAATAAATAGTTTCACACAAGCTAAGGATCAAATGTAGAAAACAGAGAATTTTTAAGCAAAAAAAATAATGTAATAGTTCCCTTCCTAAGCTGGAACTAAGATCAGCTTCCAGAACTGATGCACCTTTTCTGTTCCTATGTCACCCCATCCATTTTATCAGTGCATACCCATTTTCTTTTCAAAATACTGACAGTTTCCTCTACACAAATACAAGTATTCACATTCATAAAAATGCTTGATAGGCAAGGTTACTCCAAAATCGTATCAGATTATATTCCCAAGTGGTCTGTCAACAACAAAAGTAAAGACTTTAGCATCAGCCATTTGTGCTCCATGATGCTTTGTCAGCAATTGATCCCTAAAACCACCCAGTTAAACTATACCTTGAGGAAAATCCTCTTTGGTTAACTTTTCACCAGATGGTATGTCAGGAAAAGTCTAAAGATGATGAAGACATCCACACAAAGCAAGCAAAACTTGCACATACATCGTGGCAGTCAGACGTGCAGCTGGCACAGTCCCTGGTTTCTGTTAGCTGCCTGGCATGTTGGATTGCCATCCTAAGGGTCTGATTTTCAAAACACTACTTTGTTTGTTTTTTTGATGTTGGTTTTTTTATGGAGATTGTATTCTGACTAGTCATGGCCCTATATTTCATGCAAAACCTGCCAAATTTTCCTAGAAAGGACTCCTGATTTGTATATGAAAAAAATCTATATCTGTGATGAAAAGAAATCCCTACATATTTTTAGTGGTCGTATGTACAACTTGTTATTGACTTGTATAACTCCATTGCTGCAGCTATTTATTATGGATAAGCTTACTTACCAGAATCCTTTAAGAGAAAATTTCAGCTGTGATCTCTGAGCTGAAATGCTTTTGAAACAGCATTAGCTGAGACCTTGGAAACAAATCATAATTTTCAACTACTTGAATGGCATATAGATAGCTGAAAATAGACCATTCTGTTTACTCTATGGTACTCTTCACAGAAACAGTAAATAATCTTCCTTTCAGGTTGCACTGAGATGCCTTATCAAGATAGGAACACAAGCTGCTTATCAGCCTTGACCAACCAGAACAAAAACACAGATATTTGGGAATAAATAAATATAAATGTAAATTATTAAAACTTAATGGATCATTCAGTTATGTAGTCTGACTTTTTTATATAGCATAAAGATCAAATTTTATCCAGTAATTCTTGCCTAATACTTTCTATTTGCAGAAGTACATATTCCAAGAGGGTATTAGGGTTTAGTTTGAATTAAGGAGTAAAAAACATAAATATGATCTTTGAAGTGTAACACACCATAATTTCTAGTATGTTATCCTCTGAAATACTTTAAGAATACAAAATTTCATTTGGAGGGATTTATCAAACATAGTGAAAAATGAACATATAATTAAATTATGCAAGTATTATGCACAGATCTTAGAATATCCTCTATATGACAAAAACAGAAAACTGAGATCTAAAAATGGAAATTGTAAAGAAGAAAGAAGTTTTATTATTGAGCCAAGACAATCTTCCAGCAGAGTTTTAAACAAAACATTATCTTCACTGTGTATCTGGTTAGGTGAATATAAATATAAAGGAGACAAAGATAGTGATGTCCCAGAAAACATTACTCTCATCTTTGTCTGCCTTGTCTCTTAAGAGTTCTTTCCCAGAGATTCCTGAATTGCAAATCCTAATTAGATATGTTATTAATCTTAGTCACATGAGAAAAGTTAGATATGTGCACAAATATTTGTTGGATTAGAGCCATAATATCCTTCTGGTGGGTTTTGGAGCATAAGATCCTTTTAATTTTCTAATTCATTGAATGCACTCCATTTCATTATTAAAAATCTTCGTTCCTGGTTGGTTTTATGATCTTTTTCTAAGCATGTTTAGTTTCATTTTGTTCATGATTCAATAAATATGCAAAATGTTGCCCAGTGTTAGTGAAAAAAGTACATTTATGCTAGAACTACAGTAATGTTGATAAAACAGATGCTGCTTAAAAACTAAGAAAAGGTCGTCAGTTATAAGGGCTGAAAAACTTTTGCCCTGTACAAATAATAAACCATTTCCAGGTGAGGGTGGGAGAGTTTAAAAACCAATCTAATACTGATTAGAGTGGGTTTCAATCATGAAACAAAAAGAGAAAAGAGTTACAGGACCTGCACATGTGGGAAGAGTTGCACTTAAACTACTAAAATGATGAGATTTTTCTTCTGAATCTCAGTGTGCAGGTTGGCTTCATCCCAAACTGTAACAGGAAAAAATCTAAAATACACAGACCCAGTCACACACCCTTCATTGCTCTATGCACTGATTTCCATTGAAATTAAATATTGTAAAGAAATCACGGTGAAGCCCAGCCTCACATCTGGAGAACCACGAATCAGGACGAAAGTGAGAATCTGATGTGCTGTGAAGTCCAGTTGTATCCAGAAACACCTGCAAATAGAAGAGGCTGTCTTTATAGGAAGAAACTTAAATGATGGAAGTGTGGTAGAGAAGCAGCTATTTTTTTTTTTTTTTTTTTTTTTTTTTTTTTTTTTTTGTAAACCCATGGCAGTAAACTTGGAGCTCTGCTGTTGGTCCCTAGAGTCAGGAATGTCAAAAATAATATTTTTAAAACTACCTGTCCTTATTTATATGACAGTCTTGACCCCTTTAGCACTCAGCTCTGTTTTCAGATCCTTTCCCTTTCCTAGAAGTGACATATGATTATGTGAAGACAGAGATACCATCAATGAAGATCAACTATCAACCTTTGTAATTAACAATCTTTATGCTGACTCATATCTGATTTATGAATTTCAGCAAAAATAGTAAATTTAAATGCATTTCAAGGTAGCCATTGATTTTTTTTCCCCCCTTGAGAAACTTGAAATAAGCAAGCACAGCTTTTAATGGTTTGAAATAATTAAAACAGACCACAGGAAAGGAGTATTCACCAAAGCTCTCCAACAAGAAATATATCCTAAGAACAAGCTAACTTCAATACTCTAACCTATTGAAACAGAACAGAATGTTTTTCACTTCCTTTTTAAGCAACACTGAATTCTAACGTGCATGCAGCAGAAATATTCAATGAGAAACTAGTTTTTATGTTGACAAGCTATCACCAACACATGCTATTAATTTTTCTTACTATATTTTCCTCCATGGGGAAGATCTCTAGGCATGGTGCTAAAAATGTAGAATCATGAAATCACGGAATGGCTACAGTTCAAAACGGTCTTAAAGGCCATGTTGCTCCAAACCATTTGCCATGGGCGGGGAACCTTCCACTAGACCTGGTTACTCTGAACCCCTAATGAGATGGAGAAAATAATAGCATGCTGGTTTTTCAGTAGCTTAAATATTCCAAATAATAGTACAGGTGACCTGCAGAAATTCCACTCACCTTCCTTACTTTCTTCCTTTTGGATGCTACCCTTTATTCCCTGCAACTGCAATTTCCACAGAAACAATACAGATGGAACTGTGAGCTCTCTTGAATTTGTACTGTGGGTCAGGACTATCTACTTTCACAGTCCACCTCTTCTGCCATAATTTTCTTAAAAAGAATTAAGTAAAACCCCTTTAACACTTAAAATTTCTTAGGCAAGTCTCAAGAAGAACAGAAGTTTCATCCTGATTATGTTAATGATTATGGTTTTTCACAAAGAGTGAAATCCCAAAACATAGAAATCGAACGCATGTTGACCACAGTGTTGAAAATGGGTTTAGATAACTCTCTTCATATCTTTTTTGTATATATGGACAATTATATGTATGCACATATTCTTCCAGAAATGAATATGAAGAAAACTTTTTCTTATTCAGGATCAAAATTGGGGGGTTTTTTACAGCAAAACTGTAGAGTCTGGGCTTTAAGAGATTAGATACATATTTGCAAATACACACCCATTGTTCCTTATTTTACTATAAATACAGCTTTCATGCATTTTGTAGATTAGAAATTATTTTTCACATGTTTCTGCATATGAAAAATGGCTCAGGCTTTTTAATATTGTTAGCAATGTATCATTCCATTTGTTGAAGCTATATTTTAATTGCTAAATTGGTTGTCATTGGTTACACTAAATACATTCTCAATTCCATTATAACCATGAAAGACTTTCAAAGGTTTTATGGAACTTCCTCTATAATAAAGGTGTTCACTTTTCAAAGTAAAACTTATGTCTGTATATTTCACAGGATGTATGTCCTCCAAGAGAAAGCCACTTACTATATTTGACATAAGAAAGCTGATGTATACGCAGAGCAATGCATACAGCCTGAATTTTGTTTACTGTGTATTTTTCATTCTGATGTTAACTTTGCACAAAGCCTCTGGTTTTGCCTCTTTATTACTCTCACATTTCCATATATGCAAAGACATCATCAAGCACCAAATAGAACCAAAATGGATATTTCTAGTTAGATAGAAGTCAGTGCAACAGCCTGAAACATTTGACTAGAGATACCCTGAGAAGAGTGTGGTGTGTACATCTAAGACATGGCATGTCAGCTGCTGAAAACAGATTTGGTAGCAGTCTTAATTAGACAGAACATTGCCAGCATGATGGCAGGCCAACTTTCTCCTAATTGAATTTTCCCTTGACTACTAAAATACCTAAAATATGTATAATGTTAAAGGCAAATATTTGATTCTGTAAGAGATACAAGACCCAGATACACAATTTAGATTCAAGTGTACTGATATTTCTCACGTTAGTTCCTTTTTCTTTAGTGAAGTTCACATCACCCAGAAAGTACAGGGAGGTGCCTAAGATGATAGAAAATATTAGGAATGATGTTAGGATAGATGATACACATGTTGGCTGCATGTGTTCTCTTTCACATGTCTCTTCAGATTAAGTATCTTATTTAGATGAATGGCAAGTTCTCCTTCTGGTCAAGGTATTCAGCTGAAATTGTAGGAGCAAAAATCTACCCTTCCTATTTCAACATGGCCAGAAAATAAGCCTGTTCTTATCCTATCCAATTGTTCAATACCTTTGGAGATCTAGCTCAAATTTCTGGCCAGATTCAAGGACTTAGTACTTGAATCACCACTCTCAAAGCAAAGTAATTAAATGAGATTATGCAATATATTGAAATGCATGTCAGCAAGTAAGATACTTCAACTGAAGTAATTTTGCTTCATGGGGAATAGAGTACTCATGAAACTAATTTCAAAGCATTTAATTTGTCATACTAGGTTGAATAAAGAGGACTGACATCCACTTAAAACTCTTTCCACAGTCAAGCCTCAGATGAAGTACTTTTTCTGGTTTAGTCAGTGCAGTTCAAGAAAGGTAGAGAGATGTCTGATATACTCCAGAAGAGAGTAATAGGAAGAATAAGAACTCTAGAAAATATGGAGAACTATAGAAATATGTGGAGATGATAAGCAATCTGAGGTTTTTAGGTTAGAAAAAAAGGAGCAAACTAAAAATTGCAACTTTCTAAAAATAACATGAGAAATATTGGAAAGAAATTCCTCCCTGGAGAACTTTGGAGAGAATATGTGGTTCTGAAATTTTCAGAAATGCAGACTTATGTAAGATATGAAGGGGTAAGAATCAGCTTCTGCTTCACATAGTTACACTTCAGTGATGGAGGTATACTACCAGCTGGGTAGCTATACTACCATCACATTCAGTGGAACTTGGAAAGCTCTTTATCTTAGCCAAAACTTGGCACTCACACGTGCTCAGCTGACTAGCACTCTGTACTCCACTGACTCTATTGACTAGATTTTCACTGAGTATAACAGCTGCTCTAAGGCAGATGTTTACTTTATGTATACTTAAATGAACATCTGAATTGCAAGATGAACCCTGGTGTAAGAAAAATTCTGCAAATGAGGATGGTGAAGATCTGGAATAGATCTGTGCATAGTGTCTCAAGCAGGAACAGCAGGATGTGGTTTATACAGAGGTGACCTTTCCTTGGGGCAAAGGCAAAGCAATTCTGTAAGCAGAATAGCCCAGCTCAATAAAACTTGATATTATAGCTTCTGTACTACTGTTAAACACTGCCTACAGCAAGCTCTGTTCACTCCCTCTCCGGGGAGCCACACAGCATGCGGCAGAAATCAGAATTTTCACCCTGTGCGTGTCCAAGCAGGGATAAAAGCAGATGGCACTGCATCTCCTGTTACTGGGACTGATTGTATCAACTAGGCAGAAACTCTGTGGGCAAAAGGAACAATTAAATCAGGTTCCTCCCTACATTTGTCTCGGAAGGGCACCAACAGCTTTATGTGCAATTTTGTTAGAGCAGAGTACCCAGCTCAGGTAATCCTTGAATTAACCTTTTGTAAATGTAGCTAGTAGAAAGACAAGGTTGTGGATCTTGGTATGGTTCAGGCACAAGATTATTAAGAAACCATTCAATACTGCTAGGTTTATTCTTTAACTGATTCATCCATTTAATGCAGTTTTTTCTATTTCACATATCTTCATATTTAACTTTAAATTTTCCTTATGCAACCTGATGTCTGTACTGTGTTACACATCCACTTCCATGCTCAAACACAAACTAAAATCTCATTTTCATTTTGTTAAGTCTAAAATCATTTATGTCGCCTTGGAGGACCATAATTAACTGAACTATAGGAACGGTGAAATGGCAGACTCAGCCTTGAAATGTGAATTTCACCTCATCTAACTAGAGAATATTTGACTAAGAAATCCATTTGGCTTCATCTGTCATCAGTGAAGAGAGATCGGTCCCATATAGACAGGCATCCATACTGAACGTCTAAAATATTAGGATGATTACTACCACTCCTTTCTGCAAATGGAGTAGGAAACTCAGTAGATTTTGGGAGATAATTTTTCACTGACATTAGGTGCATGCAACAAATGTAAAATCACAAATGAAAAAATTGACAATTAGTTTTGTGAAAATGTCCTCTTTGATCCACTATGTACTGCTAAACAGAGAACTTCAGGTATTTTTGCTTTGATAGTGAATGCCAGCCTGTGGTATAATAATTGCTGACTGTGAATGAAATTCTAGAGACATAGATCTGTGTTAACTCTTGTCTTGTTTGTGTTTGTTAATTCAGTCTTTCATATCATTACCATGCTACAGGCTCTAAGACAAATGTATTTCCCAATATGAACTGGTGTTGATTCAGAAAAGTACAATGTACAAACACTAACATCAACACTGTTATCTGTTCTGTAGTGTTATACAGTACCACGTGACTTAGACTAGAGCAACATCCTTTTCAACTGACTGACTGAACGGGTTTTAATTAATCTTTCTAAAAATACTTGGGGTAAAGAGATTTCCTTGGTTAACTTTCAAAATATACTATCAGTTAGACATGAAAACACACATTAAATCCTTCAGTTCATTAATTTACTCTGTGTAGAATATCTGCAGTTCAGAGAAGTATATCCTGTTGTTCTTACTTCTAATATATTTTTGGAAAAAATGTAGATAAGTGGGTTAAAATAACATGTTAAATATTGTTAGATTTCATAGATAGTATTTTAAACAGTTGTCAAAAACACACTTGAGAACAAGTACTTAGAGTTTAAAATATTAAGATTTTTTTAATATTCTCTTAATTTGAATAGTCAGAATACCTCTAATAAAATTTTCCTTTCTGTTTATTTTTTTCTTTATCTTCAAAATGAATGAAGAAATAAAGCATACAGAAAAAGCTCAATTTTTGTAATAAAACATTCTGTTCATAGATTTATTTATGTTGTTTGAAGCACTTTATTTTGATAGTGTTAGGGAAGATTTGGGCTAAATTGCCCCTTGAGAAAAGGAAGAAAGGCATCAAGATGCAATATATTATTACTGGTCCAATGGGCTACAAGTCACCAATTAATATTACTTTTTTTTCTAATTATCGTAGGCGTAGTCTATCAGCTGGACAGTAAAAAATACTCTGCCATCTTAGTCTAGTGTCCAGTCTGGTTAAATCATTTTCTAGAAATAACCTGGCCTGAAGGTCAGGAGGGACACTCATTCCAAGACTCTAAGTGGG
This sequence comes from Cettia cetti, assembly GCA_013401135.1. NCBI lineage: Eukaryota > Metazoa > Chordata > Aves > Passeriformes > Sylviidae > Cettia > Cettia cetti. The sequence goes on along the minus strand of VZUI01066207.1, from coordinate 19,894 downwards.
CTACTTGAGCTTAACGAGCAAGAAGAAAGATCCTCTGTTAATTTGGTATGTATGGGTGAGTGCAGTCACTGCCACAAAGGGCTCCATTATTGCCATATCAGAGTAAATAGCTGAAAAAAATCGAATCAGGGAGATGAATGATGAGTTAAGTGTTAAGCAGATACTGAGTGCAAACAGTAAGTATTACACAGTTGCTCTCAGAAGGAATATGGCATCTCTTAACTCCTTAATTTCTACTGAGATAGATCTGGTTTTCTGCAGATCTTTCTTATCCTGCAAGTCCTTTACTACTCATTTTGAGAAGAATTTGCAAAGGCTTTAATAAATTAATTTAGCTCGTGATGTCTGGAAAAAGCTTTCCTGCATTAAAGCCCATCTTGAACAGGGTGTAAATTTTGCATGTGAGGTTATATTCATTGCTAGAAGATATTGTTGAGCAGGTGTATATCTTTCTCTGAGAATATTATTGATCACTGTACAAATTTAGATTTCAAAAAGATAGCTCTCACATGTTTGGATTTTCATAAAACACCATATGGGACCTGAAAAATATCAATTAAATATAAAAGTGCAAGAAACAGAAGTTGAATGAAGAGGTTAAAGGAACTTCTGTGAATGAAATGTATAGTGAGTGAAGAGTAGGATACAGGAAACCAGAAGAACCGAACTGAAACAGTTGTCAAAGTATTAAAGAACTATTTTTAGGACTTAGTGTAATTTGTTTTATTATTATTTGTATTTGCAGAAAAAGGAAAATATAGTTATGAAATGCATTGATAACCTACAATGTAATTAGAGAAGACAGGTATCATCTAGAGATAAGTCTTATGTTGAGAACTAATATAATAAAAACGTGAGAAATGAACTGTTGTGCATTAGGGAACACAGATAAAACTTCTGTGTGAAGTAGAAAGTTCAGTCAGGTGCAAAGGCAGAAGGAATAGCAGACATGAGTGCATGAATTAATCACTGAAAGCACCCATGCAAAAAGGCACTTTTTGCTATGTTGCATCAACTGATTTATTTCTTGTCATACCAAGAAATTAATAGTGTTATTCTACAATGAATGGATAAAAAATACTCTAGCAAGAGTTGTTGTACACATTTGGTCACAAATATTGGAGGACCCTTTGTACAAATAAAAATAATAGAAAAAAGGGCTGCTGAGAAAAGCACAGCCTGTCATACAAGATGGACTAAAAGAGTTTGGCTTCTTGAGCCTAAGCAGATAAAGCGGCTGTGAATATCTTCCTCAAGTAGTCAAGATGTGCACGGCAAGCACAGGAAAAGAGTGGAAGAGAATACTGCATGAGACAGTAAGTTTCAAGACTAAGGAATACAGGCTTATACAAGCACTAGAAAAAATATTATATACTTATAAAGTATACTTACATAATAATTAGTAAATAAAAATGCACACTATTTAAGAAAGATCTGAAAATATTCCTTAGAAAGCACAAAAACAGTCCAAAAAACCTCCAAGCTGATTATTTTCAAATAATTCTAAAATGTGCTCTATGAATGTTTGACTGTGATCTTTTCTTTAAATCTTTAATTTCAGATAAAGGGCTATCAAAAATGTCTGGTAATACAAAAAGCAGTCTCAGAGGAACAGCATCTCTTAGGGGACAGATGCCAAAAATAAAGACAGAAAGATTACAGTAAGTAATACCTTACCTACCTTAAGAAGTGATTACAGATTGCAGCTGGATGTGCTGATGCACAGTGTTAACATTGCCAGACAGCTCATGGGTGCATCAGAGCTCTACTCACATAGTTTTCAGTAAGTCTTTTCAACTGTTTCTTTTTCCTGCTCCTCTGCAGTACCAAAAAATGAATCTATGACAGTGGGTTGAAATTATACACATCACTGAATTGCAGAATAATTCTCTTTGGAAAGGATCTAAGAATGTCTCTAGCCCAGAGAGGTGTCTCATGCTGAAAGCAAAGTCAGCTTTGCAATCAGACTTGGTTGCTCAGAGCTTGATCCAAGTTTGTCTTGGGAAAACCTCCAAGGATAGAAGCTGCAAAACCTCTTTGGGCAACCTGCCCACTGTTTGGCTGTTCTCATAGTGAAAGAGTTTCTCTTTATCTCCAGCCTGAACCTCTCTTGTTCCACCTTAGGCCTGATGCCTCCTGTATCCTGCCACACGTGGTGGTGTGAGCAGCCTCTGCTTGTCCAGCCACCTCCGTGCAGGCGCTGAGGCTGCTGCTGGCCTTCCCCAGAGCCCTTCCCTCTGCCCCCAGCTGTGTGAGCCCAGCTCCCTCAGTCTCTTCCCAGAGGTCTCCAGTTGCCCTTGACCATCTTGGCAGCCCTTCACTGAACCCACTGCAGTTTATCAAGGAGTTTATTGAAGTGGGAGTCCAATATTGCACGTAGTTTCCTAGGTATGGTTAAACAAAAGCTGAACAGAGAGAACCAATCGCTTGGCTCTGGTCTTCTGGCTATGCTCTTGCTAACAGAATCCAGGAAATTTTTTGCTTGCCCGTCACCAGGTCTTACTGCTGCCTCAGGCCCAGGTCACTGCCCACCAGGACCCCCAGGGCTTCTTCAACAGAGCTACTCCCTGTACAGACAGGCTCTCACCTGTACCAGTCATTGTCAGCGGTCTTCTTTCCAACATGCACAGCCTGGCTTTTGTCCTTACTGAACTGTGTGAGGTTCCTGTCAGCCCTCTCCACAGCACTGAAAGGTAGGCAGCTGTCCCTCTGCTGTATGATGCCATCTCTAAACTGCAGGAGCAAGCACTTCATCAGCTCCTCAAAGTTGTGGATAGACATATCACATAAAGAAAAATTCCTGCACTCATCACTGTGGAGTCCACTTTTTCTATCACTCTCCTGAAAAATATGATCCATTAACCAATAGACTGTATTGAATTTTTTTTAATTATTTCATTAATTTTTCTGGAAATAAAATCCTATTTCTGAAAGCAAATATAAATAATTTACTAAAAACTTGGGAAAACCAAAAGGAGAAAGAATCATATAATGAGTTTAATTTCCTAATCTCTCAAACTAGAGACTTCAGAAGTATGCTGGGGAAAAAAAAATCAGTGAAGGTTCAAAATTTTCATCTATTTTAAATTAAATTTGAATTTGCAATAATTCTAGGATATAGCCACAGAAACAAATCGATTAAATATGTAGGTGTGACTCTTTCACTGAAGCAGAGAGAGAGAAATAAAGCATAAGAAAAAAAGACATTGGATGATTTAGATTAAAACAAAGTATGAGGGAAAGGGATAAGTATTGGAACTACCTAGTCTTCATTATGCATAAATATAGCAACATCTGAACATGGTGTCATAGGGGTAAGATTGGCTGTGCCATATTCAGCAGATGTTAAATTAAAAGGTATTCTGAGAGAAAAGGGCAGGTTGGAGACCTGTTCATAAAGGTCAAGCTTGTGTAATCACTGACAATTTGATCTATTGCTAGGTATAACTGTGAAAGCTGGATCCTCAAGGCAGCAAATGTGAAGTTATCAGAGTCCTTTGAGATTCTGTGTGGCTAATATACATTGAAGACATCAGAGCAGCAAAGACAAATGAGCATACATTGCAGCAGTGCAGAAAGAACCATTACTGCTCCCAGAACATCAAGGAGAGCAAGCTGAAATATTTCAGGGACATTTCAAGGAGAGATGGAGATCGATCAGTAAAAACAATAGTGCAAGGCAGAACTGCAAGCAGAACTGGAAGCACGGGTTGGGATAGCAACATAACAAAAGGGAAATTTCCTCAAGCAAGGAGGGGATGTCAGGTCTTGTGAATCATGATGCAAGGGGCCACTGACCTCCAAATTTAAGGCAGAGCTTGATAATGATGGATATAGGTAATTTATCAAACAACAATGTCGGGTGGTAAGCAGCCTAGTTAAAAGACACAAGAAATGTAGCCTGGTGTTTCTGACCCCTCAAGCACCATACAAATAAGATTATGCTTTTTCCTAATAGAAGCTGTAGAGTTCATGTATCAAAATTCTACTTCATATGAATCCATAAAATATATTTAGACACTCCTTATATATAAACAGATACAACATTCTTCTAAAATGACAAATATAAAATTATATAAATTAGCTAGAATTTTTTTAATAAATTCTGTTTGAATATTCTTGTAATCAATAGTTTCATTTTACATGGGAGACTGTTGTTTATTCTACAAGGGGTTTTTTTCCTAAAAATTAATAAAATATGTAAATATGCCATTATTTGTGAAATCCTCACAAACATTTCAAGAGATATTTAATGAATTCAATTATTTTTACTTTGCTCTGACTATTACTACATTTTAAAACATCTTTTCCCTAAAGGCCCTATTTTGGTCTTTTTCAGCCTAACATTTCAGTGTCTATCTGGGCCATGTTCATTTACTTTCTGTCTTTCCCATACCTCTGAACTCTGTGTTTCCTTGTGTGACCAAAAATGGGCTTCTTCATACCATCACATTCAACCTAATAGCTTTAAACAGGATTCAATCCACTGAAAAACCTGGTTATGTAAGCCTTAGCCAACACCAGACTTCCTTCCACACCATGTTTTTGTTTCTTGCTGCACAACAGACAATCACTAGGGCATATTCTTATCTTAAATCTGTAGAATATCTCCATTGCCAGAAGAGTCATTGTCTACCAAATTTATACTTACTCTGCTCTGCAGACTTCTGAATTGCTATCACCCCCAGCATGAACGAAGATATGAAACAATAAATTGGGTCATATGATTTGCACCTTGAAATAATCTCCTACAATCAGATTTGTTATACAAAGGTTATGCAGAACAAAGCATAATGAATTGCATTTGGTCCAACTGATTGCTTGCAGAAAATAAAAATAATGCTTTATTATCAGGCTTAATAATCTGTGAAAAAGACTTTTATATATGGCTAGTATTTCTTCATCCACAACCTGGCATTACAGCTCTGCAAAGTAGGATCAGGTTTACGAAGAAAATTAACTTCTTCCCTCTGCCATTCCTACTGCAGTCTTAAATAGGAAAATACTATGAGGATATGCTAGTTTCTCTTTTCACCTAAAAGTGACAAATTACAGACACAAAAATTGCTGATGCTTTCAAATATTGTAAATGTGCAGCTGTATATGCTCTTAGTTAAAAAGGATCCTGAATAGGAGAGGATAACATTCAGTTCACTGCATTAGCTGCACCAAGCAAATTTCTCTATGTACATTGCACTTGATAAATTACAGCTTCTAAATCTGTATGAACTGCTTAAGCTACCTCTGTCTACATGTCATGACTCCTTGAGAAGCAAGATATATTGCTTCAAAGATTTTTGTGTGGTTATAGATCAAAAATAAATAACACTATCTCATTTAGTTAAATAAAGTGAGTATCTATATAAATCAAGAGTCCTCTCATGCTTCCAGGAGACAAGCTGGCAAGGCATATGTAGTCCTCAACAATCAGAGTTCGTAAGTTCATGGCCCTTAAAACAGGCATAATAATATGGAAATATGGGAAATAATCAAACTCCTATGTATTCTGCTTGGAAAATATTTGGTATCACAGAAATTTATCAGTAAGAAGCAAATCAACTTTGTGAACAGATGAAAAAACGTGTTTAATCCATGCTCAATGTTGATGGCAATAAGTCAATGCCTGTAATTTGCTATGCTCAGTTCTAGCCAGCAAGATCTGACTCTCACAATCCTCTGAAACTAGCTTTAGCCTGGAGAACATTTCTAGCCTATACATTACCACCACTACATTTTTAAATAACATCACAAAACAAACCATAAGGGGGTTTGGTTTTCTCTAAGGAAGAAATTTTAACAGAATTCTTGGGGGACACATGATTATATCGCCTTACCCTGTACCACTTCAATGTCAATATTTTTGATCAGGTGAAAAGAGATTACTATAGAAGGTTGTAAGTATGAGAATGGTTGGGAAACAGAAGAAAGAAGTGGATAAGGCTAAGGTAGAGCAGTGTTCATTTATATGAGTGAATGTCTTGCGATAACCTTTGACATGCATTTCCATATTCTACATTTCCACATCTCTCTTTTTTTTTTGTTCTTTGTATTGAGTGACTTTTGTATTAATGTAATTTAAACTTATAATTGGCAATGCATATACATAATTACTGTTAGTCTAATCACATAATTAGAGCACATATATTTACATAATTGTAATACTTTATTAGAAAGCATAGTTACAGTGTTAATGGAATTATGCTTAATGTCATCCTAAAAGTCCACATGAATCTATGGGAAAAAGACATAAGAAAAAACTATAAACACAGTTTAAAATTTCCTACCTTAGCCTTCCCTGCCAGTGTTGTATCAGCAAGAATACATTGATTTCATTATCATAAATAGAGATTGGCTAAGACTAATAATTATTTTTAGAAGTCCAGAACTGATCTATGGAAGTCTATTATTAAAAAAAACCCTTAAAACCATCTATGTATTTAACTAGGGATTGCTATTTGAAGTGAAAAAAGAACAGGAATCAATCTTTAAATAATATACTTCTAGAAGATTCTGCACTTAGTATTGCAACAGAAACCAATAAGACAAATTAAACTCTGCAAAGACCTCCTAAGTAGAAGAATCTAATAAACTGAGGACCACTCGGATGGGTTATATTGATCAAATTTTATTTGAAAAAAGAGCCTTAAATCCTATTGCAAGTCCTGTAATCAGCTCAGTCTTTCCTTCAGTGTTAATAAATATTTGACTTCTCAACTCAGGATACTTTTATAGTAGTTTTGTTCCTCCATTGACTTTAAAGGCAAATAAAACAACCTTTGACTTTTGCCATTGATTGCTCAAACAGTTACTGGATGGAGTCACACTAAAGCTTTCTTTCTGTCCTGTCCCTTTATATTTTTCCTGAGAACACAGTTGTATGAAATGTGTACCTGTCTTGATTTTCAAATAATACACTTGGAAATAAGATGCCTTAAGACTACAAATAATGTATGTTTGGATGGATTTCATTTTGTTTTTTATTTTGTGAAACTTGGTGCTAAACTAAATTTTAGGCATAAATTATGCCTAAAATTAAATTTAGGCATAGTAAGGCATATAACAAATATAATTTTTCCTATGCAAGCATACATGTACTAATATGAATTATATTCAAGCAGAATTTCATGGTTTATCCCTAAACTTAAAGCATTAATTTAAAAGAGGTATTATTTTAGTAAGTATTTAGATGCTGCCTAAATGATCTTAGGAGAACAGGTTGTGCTGAACCAACTGCAAAACGTCATCCTGTATGATAGTGCTTTCTATGCTTACATGACTGTTACAAACATATTCAAAGTTACACTGCAGCATGACTCCTGCAACCTGTTCACTGAAATGACTGTCTGTACATATTCAAGAGAAGTTTGTAATTATGGACTTTGTATTCAAGGCACACTATAATTTAACCAATCCTTAACTGAAATATTCTGATCTTAGAATCAGAAGATTCATGGAAGCTAAGCTGTGCCCAGCAGACTTCCAGCATAGATAAAAATCTTTTTTTTACTGTTTTTATTTTTTTTAACTCTAGGAAGTGACATTTCAGACTACAGTATGAGCATTTGAACCACAGCTTTATGGGAAAAGGGGTCTGTTGGGGTTTCTTTGTGATATACTTTAGCTAGAAATGAGGACATAAATCTTACAGTTTCTTGTCTCAATTGCTTAAGGGAGAGCTTACAATGGCATCCAATGGATGCAGTCCCAGGAATTTAAGTCTGAATGCAGTACATAACCAGCTCCTATGCATACAGCAGCCCAGCTTCTGCCTTGTTCTCCATCAGGAATAAACTGATTTTGTGGGACTCAGAGACTTCATAATCTGGGATAGTTGTTAGGCTCTTATTCCATTATATGAGGACTTGAATCCTTTGAGCCTTACAGAGAGATACAGAGGCTGTCAAACAGAAATTTCACTGTAATTTAAGCATTTGAGGATTTTTCTAGATGTCTCTGAGAAAATAAATTCTGCCAGATTTGCAAGAAAATTGCACTTCAACTAGCAGTACAGTGTTATGAGATATAAATAGCTTCTCTGTGGGCAATATGTGTAAAGTTACAAAGTACTATAGTCATTTGCAAGCATAAACTAGTCAAGTTTTAGTAGACAGTGCATTAGTAGACAACTGTGCTTCTCTTCAATATCAATGTGCTTTGAAAGAAGCCAGCGTTTTATAGAACTCAGAACGTCAGCATTAAATACATACAACTGAGTATGAATTGATGCAAATCATAGACCTGGTAAGTTTCTTTTGTTGTTTTAAAGCTATAAATGAAATTTGTTCACTGTCTCTCAGAATAAAAATGGTTGTGTAAAATATATATTTTATCAATTGTTTTGTTTTTTTCCTTCAGAACCAAAGATATTTAGTTTTCAAGTGTGCAACTTGAAGGGGTTGTCAAGCAAAAATTAAATCTTTGTATTTATTTAAAATTAATACACCTGAGCAGCCCCAATAATGTATTGTTTTGTAAATGTAATAATTAATAATTTATAAATGTGATATTGAAAACTAAACTTTAGAAATGTGGTCTTTTCACATGCAAATGTTTGGCATCTGTTATGTTCACAAACAATCTTAATCTCTTTGTGGTATCCTTCCTGGCCTTCAGCTGCCATACTAAAAATGGGCCATAGGCCTGTCAACCTTGTGCAGAAGTCTATGAAGTCTAATTGGCATTAGCAGCTTACCCCACCTTACATATCTATAACCTTATGAAATTGGTAACAACATGCAACTTAGAGGGGGAGGTTTTGGGATTATTCTGCATCTTTGCAGTCTAGAAAAGTCAAACACACAAAAGTAATACAAAAATTTGAAATATTGAATGGCAGCTTGGTTTTGTGGCAAGTTTTTTACCCAAAGCAAATTAGTTTTATTTATGTGCCAGGTGGTATGTGCCCAAAAAAGAAAATGGCAGCTCTGAAAAAGCCATTTCTTTCACTGAGAAGCAGTCATTCAAAATTACCTCAAAAATAAACTAAAATACTTCAATAGCATTTTATAATAGTTTAAAATTTTCAAATCAAACTTGATATAAAGAGTAGGCATTTTATTTCTTTCTAAATTAAAATCAATAATCTGTAGCCTTTTTTTTGCTTTCATCTTTCAAGCACGTTGGATATTTTTGGATATTGTTGCCTTCCACCCTATAAGAAAAATAATTTTATTTTACAGTAGTACTTTTTGAGAGCCAGCCTCTTTCATCACTTGGCTATAAAAATGGCTATATTTTTTAAAACATCTCAGTTTATGGTAAAGTCTCCCAAATTAATGAGAATTCTTGTAAGTTAATATTTTGGACTGCCTACTTGCACAAGAAATTCGTAAAATATTTAAAAGGATAGAATTGATGCTCCTAATGCTCTTTATAAGTACATTTATTCTGTCGTCAATTATCACCTTATCTAAATTATCAGATATTGCTCTGCAAGCATACTAGGTACTCAGTACACTGCTATAAAAGGTTTTCAGAAATACCTTGAGTTTTCATTTCCTTTCTTTATACCAGAACAAATTTGCACAGAGTAAAATTGAAAAACATTTCTCCAAAAGAGATTTCCACAAAAGAAGCAGAGTTTTCCCTCAAACCTGCTTGCTGAAGCAATGCCACTCCTTCTAGAAATATTCTCAACTTTTCAACCACAGAAAAAGACAATTTGTGTATATGTCATAGAAATTCTATAGAATACTACAACTAATAATATGCAAGGTGTTTCTCTGAATTTTCCAAGCCCCAAGGAGATAAGGAGTTTTAAAGTAATGAATACCTTTCTTAAAGGTATTTTGAAGTTAATATGTTAAAAAACTGTAATAGATATTCATGAACTGTGCTAGTTCTTGTTGGGGTAGAGTTAATTTACTTCACAGTGGCTGGTATGAGGCTGTGTTTTGGATTAGTGCTGAAAAACAGTGTCCATAATTCAAAGATGGTTTTGTTATTAGTGAGCAGCACTTGCACAGCATCAAGGCCTTTTCTGCTTCTCGTACTGCCCAAACAGCGATGAAACTGGGGATGCACTAGGGAACAGAGCTGGGACAAGACTCCAGCTGACCCAAGGGACAGTCCATACCATATGGCATCATGCTCAGCATATAAAACTGGGAAAAGAAGGAGTGATGGTGTTTGTCTTCCCAAGTCACCATTATGTGTAATGGAGCTTTGCTTTCCTCCAGATGGCTGAACACTGGTCTGCCCATGGTTTAAGTGGTGAATTAACTCCTTGTTTGGTTTAACCAGATACGAATTTGTGTAGTATCTGTACTGTGGATTTTATTTTACAGCTCAGGCACAGACAAAACACAAACTCTCTTGATCTTCCACTTAAATTATTGACAAAAATGATGATCTATGACAGCTAAATTAAGCCTGAAACATAAGTGCAAAGATGTAAGCAAAAGGATATGTTTAAGACATGCATCTAGGACTTTGAGAGTTTAAATTTAAAGCCTAGTTCTGCAGCATGCCTCCTGTGGGAGCCTGGATTACCAACTGTGAGCCCAATTTTGTTAGTCATTATCAGAGTTGCAGTATTTCTCCAGAGAACACGCTGCAAAGCCTGATGGATGCTGTGTTCTTCTGCAAATGAGGTCAAAAATTAAGCACCAAAATGGAAGGTGATGAGCACGAAACCATGCTCAAGATAAGACCCTGGATCATCAACTCTAGTCTCCTGTTAATGAAGACAACCTGCAACACAATTTTTTTAAAAATTGTTGCAGTTCCACAGTTTACCTTCTTTCTTCTAGGAAACTGTTCCAAATTTTCACAGCATTCACAGGTCACAAAAAGTCCAAGTTTCTCTTAATTTCACATTTAAATTAATTTGTGGTCTGTGCCATAATTTAACTCAAATACCACTTCTCTTTTCTACACACTGGTAATTAATCACACCTTTTTCAATCTCCATTTTGCAAGACTAAGCAAGCAAGTCTCCTTTCCAGCCTTTCCTCAAGGAAAAGCTTCCTGGCATTTTACAATTTTTCTTTCCACTTGTTCCTAATTTTGTAAATGTATCTTTCTCAGCCCTGAACACCAAGAGTCAGGTCTTATGCGACAAGTACCCCTCTACTACTCTACTAGAAACACTTTGCTCAAAATCTTGCTCAGGTAGAAATTTCTCTTTTCATGTCCATCTATGTCCATATTTTTTTATTCTATCTTGTATAGAAAAAGAACCACTACTTTAAAAAGTTTAAGTCCCTAACTCACAATTACATTCTCTATTAATACTCTTTCCTAATAAAACTAGTATATTCAGTTCTTGTGAGCATTTAGTTTTCATACCAAATTATATTCTCTTCCTGCTTTTTTTAAGATCATTTTGTGACCTTATTTTTCTAGCATGTTTGTATTGCTGTCCACTTTATTTATGACAATATTGAAGAAAATTGTCTGAAAATGGATCTTTGAGAAATTTCTGTATAATGACTTCCTTCCAATCCAACAGTTTCCTTTTCAACTTCATCCAACATAGTCTTTTTTTACCCAGATGTGTACACGCATTGAAATGCTGTTGAACTAATATGGGGGACTCATGTTGAACTCTTGTGAGGCACTACATTCAAAGGCTGCAATGTATAGATGTATAGATGTATAGATGTATAGATTATATATAGATGATATATAGATGTATAGATGTACAGATGAGACCTGCTGCAGTTCACTTGTCTGGAAAATCAGTTACTTTCTCTTAGGAAAATATCACATTAGCCTCATTCATTCTGTATTTCTTAAAACCATGTTCTATCTTACCTCATTTTTTATTTACTTCCCCATCTCAAGTTCTGTAACTGTTCAAAAATGTTCTGTGTTATTAAGGTTATATTTTCAAGTCTGTAGCTAGGAAGGCAGTATTCTTTTTTTGTTTTCTTAAATGTAAACACATATACCCATTATATTTTTTCCCATTCAGACCATTTCCAATTCTGCATAGACTATAATAGATATTCTTAACAGCAAATAAGCAATTTTACATGCAAACTTCTTCAATGCTCTAGTCTAAAGGCCATCTAGCCCTAGACACAGAAGTATGACTCTATATCAGGTATGTAAAATAGAAGGGATTTTTCTTCTGATAATATGATCTTGACTATTGATGATGAGTACTGTACTCATCTCCAAAATAAGTATTTCCTCTAAAACAGATCTATCTATAAACAAGAAAATAGATAACAAAATAAGTAATTTTTGTCTGACTACATCTCTAAGTCTTTCCAGTTCTCATGTATAAAAGATCTTAAAAATGTTTCTCAAATGGCTTCAAAATTATTTTAAGAATATATATTATAAAAATGGAATTACAAAATTAGTTCCTATTATTCAGCATTGTTAACATTAATTGTTACTGTGCATAATTATAAAAACAAGCTAACAAAAAAGAAAACTGGAAGATCGGATTACAGCATTGAAGTACAGGAATAATTTCAGACATTGAAATACTTGAGCAAAATAAAAAATGATAGTGACTGAAAGTCAAAGCAGATTCATTTAAATTAGAAATAAGATGCATCTTTTAGCAATGTAGGCGGTTAAGGAATGGAGCAAAACCTCAAGAGATGCCATGAATTTGCTGTCTCCTAATGTCATTAATTTAAAACCCTCTTGGTATGGAAGAGCACAGCAGTCCTGGCTATAACACAATGCTAAAATTATATAGAGCCTCTAATCATGTTAGCATGCTCTAAGTGCCAGGGCTGGTGAGTTCTGTCACACCTTTGGAGAGCCAGCAAGGGAACTACAGTGATTAGCACTCTCCAAGACATGTACCTACCTAAAACTTTTGCAGTGTGTATTAAAGAACATTTTTCAAGAAAATGAAGATAGAAGAAATTTCAGTCTAAGTAGCACAGGAGCATCTCTCCCTGAACCTTTCTTAATATACTTATGATAAATTAGCACTTTAATTAAATATATAATAACAAACTTATTAAATCTACAAAACACTGAAAGATTAGAGATTGCCAGACTATGAAAATAGAATAAACAAATGCAATCTCACCTATTTCAGAAACAAAACAATCCAGTAAAGTACAAGTATTTCAGAAAAAACATTATAAAAAACATTATAAAAAATAAATAAAATGGTTTAGATAAGGTGATAAATAAAGCATCAGAAAGCATGCAGGAAATGAGGAATCAGATCTTCATGAAACACGGGTCTTTCACATAGCAGAAAATAGATGCAGTTTTTAATAAGGCATTAAAAATTACTGTATGTATTGGTAATGTCTATCAAGAAGAACAACAATTAGAGCATTGTGTTCTCCAGAGCACAGAAATGTGATGGTAAAAGAACGCCACTGATGGATTAATTTCAGCCCAAGACTACCTGCATGTTTGTGCAATGCCACATCTTATGTGTTGCATAAGGAGAGAAAAGATTACCTGTCAGAATTTTTACCACATTTTAACATGATATAACTACTGACACCCTGTTTGCTGTCATTGCATGACCATGTGGAAAGGGATGGTAGCTTCTGGTTCCATCTGTACTGAAAAATTAAACAGTATTGGAGAGCTATCCTAGCCAGTAATTTTCTTTGCTGTTGAGCTGCTGTCACCAGAATTTTGGCCCATGTTGATATGTGCGCAGCCCAACAGTTCTTGGACATACTTAGATAGTTAGGGCCAGGGATATCCCCAGCCAGGGACCATTCTCAAAAGGTAGTCTGCTGGGTGCAAGTAACCTGCTTTGGAGCTACAGAGATTTTAACATTGTGGACACAGACTTTTCTATGACATTTTTACTAGCACCTTTTCCTTAGTAGCAAAGGAACACTCCTGCTAACATGATTAGAGACTCTAAATCATTTTAGCACGGTGCTACAGCCAGGATCGCTGTGCTTTGCGATACCAAGAGGGTGTGACAATGAAAAACTTGTTTTATTGTTTCTAATTCATTTTTTGCTGATAATAAATGAGATTGAGTGAGTATCATATATAATATCTTTGAGACACAGAGGGAACTGTTAAGGGTAACATCTGAACTGCTCAGAAATGGCTGCTCTCTAAAGCTAAAAGAAAAGAAATATATACAGACACAAGTAATGGAGAACTCAGAAACAGACTCAGTAAGAATTTGCTACATTTTAATATAAAATAATCAAATATGTGACATATCTGCAAGAAATACTAATGAGGGTGTAAGACCAAAGATGTGTGTGTACATTCACATGAAATGACAAAGAACAATTAATTGCACTTTACTTATGCTATGGAGATGTAAAAAGCGCTCAGTGTGTTTAATACCTGAAGCAACATCTTGAACACACAAATGGATGTAGTGAAACTAGCAACAGATTTAGTGATCATTTTGATGTTAGGACTTAGCTTCCATCTGTCGATTTTCTTCCCTTTGTGACTGCTTTTTTAGTTATTTAAAAAAATACACTGAAGTTCAAGTTTAGTTCTTTTCAAATATATTCAGAAGTTGTAATTAGAAGTTAATCACTTTCTTAATATACAAAAATATCTTCTCTGTTAAAGATACACTGTTATCAGTGGCAATATCATAATTCTTTTCAATTGTTTGTTATACCCTTCATCACAGGTTTTATTCAATGTACAGAGATTTTCCCATGGCAGAGTCTAGTGTTTGGGCTGGAGAAGACACTACACTGACTCTGGTTGGAAGTGATATGACCCTGTTCAATTGCATAGCCAGCAGAACACACAAAACTTCCCATTTTTTACCCCTGTAAAGTACATTTCTGTGTCAGCTGCCCAGCTCAACTTCCTGGGCAGGGTGCTGTAATAATGCACAGCACAGATGTTAGAAAGTGAGAGAGCAGGGCCCCTTCCTGACAGCTCCATCTCTCAAATTCAAGGGAGTTTGATGCTGAAGATCTCTAGGACATCTGTAGTATAGTGAACAGTGCATTTATTTTGCCATCATGCATACTGTTTAACTGCTAGCAGGCTTCCTCACATTGATGTGGCACATGACATGCCAGGCACTGAGGAATGCCTTGTGAAAGACCAGGAGAAAAGAGCTCATAAGAGGACTCTTCACAAGAGGCAGAATAAGTTATTTCATGCTGTTCAGTGGGAAAAGATTTTTACCATATAGGTGTAACCCTGACCATAGAACTAAATATTAGGGGCAGAGAGCAACCTCTGCCCCACACTATCTGAGACACAGTCCTATTGCTTTTAGCAGTCTAAGGAGAGGGAACAAGTAGCCTCACTGCAAAAAGGAAAGGTTTCCTCAATCTTTTGGCTATGGCTGAAAAATACACCTGCATTCACCAATTTGCAGCTGTCCTTCCTGGTGCTAAGGTCTCTGGTTGCCAGTCTAAGCATAACCACTGATCATAAAGACATGCTGCCAACATATGAAAGGTGCAATGTGATGAGAGAGAAGAGGTGTCTCCATTGCTTCAGACCACTGTTTTAGAATAGTGCTACTCTACATAGTCCAGTTGGATGCAGCATTATGAAAATCATCATCTTGCTTCAAGTGCATCCAAAAGAATTCCAATGCTGCTGGTATTCTTCTGTGTAAAATCTCTTAACCATTCAAGGCTGCTGAGGAGAGCAGGTAAACAGTCACACAAGCCAAGACATCTTTGTTACAAAAATCTCTACTGAAAGAAAGACAAAGGGAAAGAGAGAACTCACCTTTTGGTTCCTGTCCCTCCCACAGCAGAAGACAGAACCAGGCTAGGGATGAGTTTTGACATAGCTGGTGGAGTAAACAGGAGTATTCAATATCAATATCCAGGCAGTATCTACTCAAGCATTACAGTTTCAGCCTCTGTCCTCTGCAGCTGTTCTTCAGCTCTAGAATTTAACAATTTTCCCCATTGCTCACTTTTGAATTGCAAAAGTTCAAAGGAAGAAGGTTGTTAACAGTGCAGGACAAGTGGATGCTGCTGCTTCACTGGCCAACAAAGTGGACAATTCTCATCTCTGAGGCCAGCAACAAAAGTATCATTAACAAATAATAGCAACAAAACCTAAAACCTGTAAAGAGGTCCTTGAGAAGAGAGTTTACATACAGCTTCAGCAGTAACTGGAGATGAGTCTTTGACAAAGACATTCAAATTATAAAAGGAAGATAGTCTTTCTTTGATGAGTTGACCCTGGATGTAGGCCAGGTACCCACCAAAGCCACTTTATCACTCCCCTCCCCTATGGTGCAGGGAAGAGAAAATATAACAAAGTTTCATGAATTGAAGTAAGGACAGGGACTGGTCACTCACCCATTACAGTAAAAGTACTTACCATCATAGTAAATCAGACCCAGCTTGAAGAAATTAATTGAATTTATTACCATTCAAATAAGAGTAGGATTTGGAGAAGTAAAATAAATCTTAAGACCACCTTGCCCCCAGTGTTCCCTCCTTCCTGGCCTTAACTATTCCCAAGTCTCTACCTCCTCCCTCAGTGGTGGAGGGAGATGGAGAATTGGGGTTACAGGCAGTTCATTATAGGTTGTTTCTGCCATTGCTTCCTTCTCAGGGAGAGGAGTCCTCCCCCTGTTCCAGATTGGGATGCCGGAGTGGGGTGCCCCTCCCAAGGCAGTCCTTTATGAACTGCTTCAGGATTTCCCCAGCCAAGAATGCAGCTGATGGCACTGAATTAAATTAACAGCATTTTTCAGGGCAGTTTAAATAAATAAATAAATAAATAAATAAATAAATAAATAAATAAATAAATAAATAAGAGAGAAAGAAAAAAAGAGACTTTCATAAAGTTAAACCCGTTGTGAATTTTTCTAACCTTGTTTTATCCTTTTGCCCCCTGTTACAGACCATCTTGGATGAATGATTAATATTTTGTTTTGAACATTTTAGCTTGGAATTACTTTAATCGGGCAATATTGTGGTCTTCTAGAAGAAAAGGACTTGCAAATGCACTAGGCACCCAGGCCTAGAGGAATAGCAGATGGGGCAGGCAGCAGGAGTAAAACTATGTACATTTTGCAGGCAAATAAGATGTCACTGTGTGCACAAACTGAGCAGATACAGGCTCCCACTGTCCATGCCTAGAGCTGTGTAGCTGCTCTCAGGCAGGCCTGAGGCCCAGTTTATTCTCAGGCTTAACATCACCTGTGTCACTGCACAAAACCTGTTTCTCTGCTGGTGGTGTGAACTGTGGGCAAAGCAAGCTGGTATCTGCCTGCAGAATAGCACACTGACAATCCTCAGGAGCGAGTGGGACACTTGGTTTGGCTTAAAGGGGAGACAAGGCAGAAAAACCCACACTGAAAGAGATGAGTTTAGAAGCAACCAAGAGGATTTAAAACGTTGTTGCTGTTTTTGCTATGACATGAAAATTCTAGTCTCTGTAAAGCACGGAGTTACAAGGTAAGTATCTCAATGGACTTCTTAAAAAAGAATTTTAAAATAAAATGTTTGAATTCAAGATTTAAAATGCTGATGTAAATTTTTTTGTCAGAATATTATTATTAAAAAGACATGGAAGTCCATAAAGTGCAACTATCTCTCAAGTCTACAGAGTGCAACGGCCTCAAATCATTTGTATATGTTATGTGTTTAGAGTGACAGAAGTCAGTAAGCAACCTGAATTTAGTTTGATAATCCATATAGAGATTGTTAGTGATCATTAGCCACTGGAAGGAGGCTGTTCTGTCTACAATTGAGTTTACAATTACCCTGAAATTCAATATCTGTCATCAGAATGCTTTCTGCAGTACATTCTACTTACAGATGTCCTATGGTAGTCAAATTTTATTGTTCTACTGATAATGTGCTGACTCGCAACACTCACAAGAATGTCTGTTTTGTTCCCCTCCTTCCTTTTTACACTTTATATATTTTATTCTGATTTCTGAGTGTAGGAACATGGTTCATGCTTCAGAATTTTCAGAGCCCACAAGAAATTCAATTCTCTCTCCAGTGGTGTTTATTGCAAACACTGTGCTGATGACTTCAAGCTCTAGCACAAGGCTCAAATAACATTTTTGGAAAGACAAAGAAAATAAAATTCTGTGTCAGGGCCAAGACTTGGGACCCTAATCTGGACTTCCCAGTTCAATCAAGGAGGACAAGGAAAATGAGAAAAAATGTTCTCCAGTTGATTCATTCACTCTTTGGAAAAGTGATGTTCCTTTGAAAGAGGAATGGGGAAGGAGGAAGGAAAAGGACAAGAGTTTTGTTTCCCAAAAAGACTAAGGTGTCTTTGAGAGCTAAAGAATATGCCATAAGTTATTGTAGGGCATAAATGGAGTTGTTTTGCTTAAGACCTCCTTCACATCTTTTGAATAAAACTCCATCTTTTATGTGTTCCATCTATACTTCTACCAGCCTTGAACAGAGAAAGATGGTTCATTCAAAGATGAGCTCATACTTATGATAAAAGCTTGTTGTGAAGCAAGAAAAGCCTTTTTGTATAATACATAGACTTTGACCAGGATTTCACAATCTTCAGGTTATGTTGCTGAGAAATACAGGATTTATAAAATATTACTGCTCATATCTATGACAATCAGAAATATGAAACAAATACTGAATAACCATTATAAGAATTCACCACTGGTTCTGTATTTGAGTAAGGCAAGGAACAAATTTGATGAGGCTCGTGATGTAGATGATGCATTATTATTTTAATAGCTGCTTATTTAATTTCTTAGTCATAGACTGCAAACCATATACATTGCACACTATGAAAATATAAACAAACTGCTGTTCCAAATGACTTGCACTTTAAGTAAATCATAATAGATATACTAGCAGTGACAGTGATTCAGAAGAAGGGTCAGAGATGGTATTTGAGAAGTCATTTGGTCCCAATAAAATCTCCACACAATCCCTGCTCTCTTAAGTGCAGGAATTGAAACCTGATCTTTATTTATCTGGGTGCTATTTTGAGCATCACTTATAATGATGGATATTTTACTCAACCTTTGTTTACAACATATCATAGTCCATAGAATGGCATGCTTCAAAATCAAAGCTCTTCAAAAAAAAAAAAAAAAAAATGACCCATGTTTGAATTAAGAGCTTGTTCTGAAAAGGGTAGCGTAATGAAGAGAGCCTTAGCCTTTTGCTTCTGGAACTGATATATGATGTACCAAAGTTTATGTGTCATGATTTGACGCTGGCCCAGTGCCAGGCACCCAGGAGAGTTGCTCGTTGACCTTTCCCTGCCACAAGTGGGCAGCGGAAAGGGAAAAAAAATTACCCAAGGGTTCATGAGTGAAATAAGGACCAGGAGAAAACATTTCAAGGGCAAAACAAGATCAACTTAAAGTTGCAAAGTGAATTTGTTACTAACAGAGTCAGAGGAGGATAATGAGAAGTAAAATAAGCCCTTAAAACACCTTTTTCCCCCCACCCCTTCCCTCCTTCCCACCGATAGTACAGGGAGACAGGGCAGGGAGGTTTTGCTCAGTTCATCACCGAGGTTTTCTTCTGCTGCTCTAGGAGAGGAGTCCATCCTCTGCTGCACTGTGGGGTCTCTCCATTGGGAGACAGTTCTCCTGGAATTTCTCTGGCATGGGTCCACTCTCACCAGCTGCAGCCAAACCTCACCTGCTGCAACCTAAGTCCCTCCCACAGGCACACAGCCCTCCCAAAACTGCTGTGGCATGGGTCTCTCATCCATGAGGTGCAGCCCTCCAAGGACAGGCTGCTGTAGCCTGGCAGTAGGAACCCTGCCTCCATGGGTGTCCCACGGGGTCAGAGCATCCTCCAGGCATCCACCTGCACCAACATGGGAACGTCCCCACGGGCTGTGGGTGGATCTCTGCATCCCCTGTGGATCCCCATGGCTGTGGGTGGATCTCTGCATCCCCTGTGGATCCCCATGGCTGTGGGTGGATCTCTGCATCCCCTGTGGATCCCCATGGCTGTGGGTGGATCTCTGCATCCCCTGTGGATCCCCATGGCTGTGGGTGGATCTCTGCATCCCCTGTGGATCCCCA
>VZUI01066203.1:0-11577 GCA_013401135.1 Cettia cetti | reverse complement strand
CCAACTAACCAAAAACCCCTAAACCCAACCCCCCCCCCCCAAATTTACACACTTCCTCATTAGTAATTTTTCCTCTATGTCTAGGTTCTAAATGATCTCTACTGATATTTTTTGTCTGAATTATAGCAAATCCTAATCACCTCCTCCTAAGGAATCATCTCTCTCCTTTCCTTACTCAATTTCTATTTAGGTGGTCAAATAATTTTTTTGTTTTGTTTTGTTCTCTGGGGGTCTAATTCATCTTTCTTTTTTTCTCAGTCTTACTTTTCAACCACTAGAACAGACCTTAATTTCTTGTCCAATAAATATCTTAGCTGTTCCTTGTAGATTCTTCACTTACTATTAATATTTTATTATTTTTATTTTTTTGGTAGCTAAACATTAAATCTCTTTTTGATTTTCTTTTCCCTTTGCCTGGAAGAAAATTCTGGATGGATTAGCATATTCATTTTACAGAAGCTTTACCCCTGGCTATGAAATTTCCCAAGTTAACTGACTCAGTACAGCTCCTCACTGTGTTCAGTTGAGTCATGCACTCTTACCTTCTCTTATCAAAAGAAAAAAAAAAAAACCTGGAAAAATATGAAAAGAAAACTTTCTTTGTGGAATTGACTGGCATTTTTCTTATCCCATTGATCAAAACTCTATTATCTCAATGCTTGCTGAATGGAAAGCTATGAGACATTATCTCAAAATAGATGTTTTAAGCTTAATTCACATATATGTGGTACACCATTGGAATTATACTTGGTGTTTTCCTTAGCTGTTAATTTCTCCTAGAGTATAAAAGTGTATTTGAAGGCCTTGATACCTAAGTCACTGAGCTAGCTATAATGCTTTTTGTGCCATAGCCCAATTGAAAATGTTTTTATCTACAGATTAAGCATTATTTTTCAACACAAATTACGAAAATGAAACAGGAATGGTTTTTATTCATATGAATTGTGGTTACATGTGCAAGTGACAATAAGTGGTTACTTCATGAAACATTTCTCAGGGAAATGAACACACAATGAATCCATAACACTTCTTAGAGTTCCGTCAAATTCTGTTTACATATGTGAAATTGTAAACAAGAAATTAAATTAAAAATAATCAGAGGTACTCTCAACTGAAGTAGAAATCCATTAAGACCTGTAATAAACTTGCAA
This sequence comes from Cettia cetti, assembly GCA_013401135.1. Classification (NCBI taxonomy): domain Eukaryota; kingdom Metazoa; phylum Chordata; class Aves; order Passeriformes; family Sylviidae; genus Cettia; species Cettia cetti. The sequence continues at coordinate 10,426 of VZUI01066203.1, read as the reverse complement.
TCACCAAATTTAATTTGAAATCTTTAACTCAGAATTGAGTAAGAGATAAGAACTACACCTTGGTCAAATATACTGCCGAACTTCCATTTCAGAGTACTTCTATAAACCAAAACTAATATTGAGCTATGGATTATTCATGGAACTAGATCTGTATTGATAGCAAGTCTAAAATTTTTGATATATTTTTATTTTTATTATTTTTTCCACCATCTTTCTATGAAAAATAATTAAAATCAATCACCTAACATAGGCCTGAAATACCTCCTGCCCTAAGGCTCTCTTCATGGCATTAGAGCACCAAGAAGCTTAAGAGATTACTCATATAAAGAATGTTTTAGCATTTTTCTCAATAAATGTTCTCCCTCTTGAAAGAGATTAAATCATAGGTTTATTAGCCATAACCATTAAAGTAAAAATCATATTTTTAATTCAAAAAGAATAAAAAAATCCCAGTCCTCCAACAATATTATGAAGTCCTACAAATTTAGGGTTTAACAAAAACACCCTGTCCAAGGATTATAGTGCATACGTATTGTGACTTATATTAAAACACATAGCAAAAAGTTATTACAGAAAGAGGGCGTAAATAAAACATAAAACAACTAGGTGTTGTAATATGTCATTATCTGAAATCTATCTGGAGGTTTTTCTTTTCAGATCTGACTAATTTTTTAGACTTTGATTTTGACAGTACTAACTAAATACATTTTACTTGATCGTATGTTCCATTTCACACTACACTTGGTGATATGAAATCTTTTAATGAGTCTTCATTACTCTGCCTTCACAAAAATCTTACAAAGGCTGTTATTTCTCTTGGCTTGTAGATGAAAAAAATGATTTTGCAGCAAAAGTTTAGTGACTTATTAAGTTTGCACAGGAAAAAAGAGGCGTGCTAAGATGAAAGCAAATACTTTTGAACTCTAAATAACTTTCCCTTCTAACTACAGGATGACCTTAATTTTCTACAGCACATATCTCGAGATTCAGCATAAAATTTTTGGTCAAACTGGTCTCAGTTTTGGCATTTGAAATAAGTAGATTTCAATTTACTCCTACTTTACCTATCTTGCACTAAACTGATGTTTTCCAATAACAGAAACCTCCCCTTTCATGATCACTTATTTGTGTTCAAATTTAATTAAATTAAACATGTTTAAATCATTTCACTATTCATTAATTTGCATACCCTTGGTATTTCAGTCATTCTGTGACTAAAATGAACACAAAATACCTTTTCAAGAACATTCTTCTACTGGGTCTTCTGACACGTCATTAACAAGAAGCTGCTCCAGCTCCTGGCTATAACGTGTGAAGGTGAGACTAAAAATACTTACTGGGGGAAAAAAAAAACCAAAACAAAAATAAAAAACAAAGCCGAACAAAAACCCCAAGAAACTCTTCAGATGTACATTCTTATTTTGCTCAAATGCTAATATATTGAGTCAAGAAAAATAGGGACAAATACATTAGAACCAAATGCCAACTAATGAATAAGACTCAAGGTCTTGTTGTAAATATTTAGCCAATCTAGAAATTTTTAAGCCTCTAAAGATAAATTAAACTAAGTATAGAAATTTTGTTTTGGGTTTTTTTTGTTTTGTTTTGTAGCAGCAGTCTTCTTTACTGCAACAATTTGGTCAAAACCATCTCATTTCTCATAAGGAACATGTCCTATATTCCACTTCTTTCCCTCCTGAAGAGTCTGGAGTTATTCCTGGTTTCTCACAAGAGCCATACAGAACCAGGACGTGTCTGAGCACCTCTGACTGTAAGTTCAGGGACATTTCTTGGTAAGGAACACTGTGTTGTACTGCTGTTTGAAGAAACTCCTTGAAACCAGTTCATGCTATCATTTAGACAAAAACATCTCTCATTTTAAACAGGATACCACTGCAATATATTTCTGAGCTACCCCAGCACTCACAATGCATCTCAAATGCTCCCTGAGTTTGAGAGAAACCCTGGAGAATGTTTGGGATTAAAAGAGCATAATCCACTGACAGTAAAAAAAAAAATTTTCTTCTCCTTTGACATAGCTCCACCATATTTTTTTAAAGAATGCTACTGACTTTTCAAGCTAATACAAAATGCCTGCTTGGCACAATGATCAGGTACTCATATGTTATTAATGTTCTCACATATATTATTAATTATTTCATGATTCACATAAGCTTTACAGAACTGCTGTAAATAAACGACATAATCTCAATTTTATGAACACTGGGCCAGATATGCTTTTAGCAAGCTTTCACTTTTTGTGAATCCTTATTTATCTTTGTTTTCTGTATCACTCAAGGTTTCTAACTGCAAATGCCAACATGTATTTAATTATTTTTCTTTCCTCCAATTACATTAGAATGATTGCATAAAACTTATTAATGGTTTGAAAAAGTTCAAATTTATGGGAAGAAAGTCTCTCTGAGAATGCCTATTAAATGATTTATTTTAATATTTAAAGCAATACTGGGTCTTCCATTCAAGAAATTGTTTTAGTCTTCACATTTACTGAGAGCTGTATTTATTTCACATTAAAGCGAGCTTGAAAACTTCTTTTTTTTCCCAGAGAAATGTTTAGCAGAAACAGTAAAATAAAAAAACCAGAAACAAAGTAAGATAAAATTCTAATTTTTTAATCCCCCCCCTCTTCCCCCCCCAAAAAAAATGTTATTATTTCCTGCAAGGAAAAAAAAATTAAAAAATGTTTTATGATTCTCTCTACACTGTATCTTAGAACAGAAGAAAATTACTACACTTATAAACCACAGGACTAAAAATTAGAAAATGTCATACTCTAGCAGTTTTAATTCATGTTCTTTCTTATTTCTATTACAATGAAATCTTTAATAATCCTTTAACACATAATACTTTCTCCATTGCTTCGCCACTTCAGTCTTGTGAAAAATATAACCTCTTATTTTCATTTGCCTTGAAAAACCCCATGCTCCCCTTGTCCATCTTCCCAGCTACTGTCTCTGAACCCATGTTCACTGTAGAGCCTCATCTCACACATTCCTAGTTCTTAGTCCTTATGCAGAAAATCAGCATGAATGAGCATTAAAAAACCTCCCAAAACAACAAAACAACAAAAACTAATATAAAACCCCACAATCTCACTCCAGTATCTACTGCTCCTTCTTTCAAGGAAATAGATGCCTCAAGCCTATGTGAACAGCACTGGCCCAGGGTCTTACTGTGCTGCTTCTGTTTTCAGAAGCACATATGGGTTAAAATAACCCCGTCGAAATAATGTTTAAAAAATGAGACCACAAAGAATTCCACTTTTCCAAATTGCCCCTAATTGTGATCAGAACACCTGGATTTAGCTGTGAAGCCTACACCAATTTTGCAAAGGGAACAACAGGTAGATCCTCAATTACAGCTGCACTCAGGCATGCTATTGCTTATAATAGTGCTTAAGCCATAACATGACATTTATTCTCAGAGGTAAAGGCCAAAGAAATAAATAAGGAGGAGTGCCAGAAACAACCTTGGCAAAGGTATCCCTTCCTAGGCAACAATTATGACAATCCTCACCATGCTGCAAAATAAATCTCCAGAGTGAATTATTTCAAAAACATAAAAATGAATGAAAACAGTTCTCCTTATTTAAACCTTAGGGTGAGCACTGAGTTTGGGGCTCTTTGTTTTTACTATGAAAATGGCAATAACAGTACATTATTTAAAGAAAACAATAAAGCTTCTCCTGCTTTTCAAATTTGCAAGCTTTTACAGTACTATAATTGAACTTTTAGCTAATTTTTTCGTAATTCAGGAGAACAAAGCAATTTACAAGTCTCTACAGAAAAATGCTACAAAACTTTAATTGTTTTAATATTTCAGGAACATATTTAGCTCAACATTGAACAAAGCTGGTTGTGTAGTAACATCCAGAGAGATGTTAGAATTCAGTAATCATTTGGAAAATGAACTTGATGTTTCCTGGCTATCATAACAAGGTTAAAGCCTGAAACTGTGCTAATTTCTGAAAATCCCCAGCAGAAATGAAGTTATACTGATTCACATCAGCAGAGAAATTGTTGCTGGTGTGTATTCAGTATACTGGAAACTCTTAAAAGTATAACTTAAAATTCATTGTACAGAATAGGTTGCACAATAAGAGGAGAAGTCTACCTTCAGATTTAATTCAGTTGTTACATCAATAAGACACAGCTTTTGACCCTCCCAAGTCCCCTGTTCCACCAAAGCCCCTGTGAACACTACATTTTAGACCTTGATCTCACTGTGGCTGGCCCACCAAGGATGTATGGATCCCTTCACATCTGCAATCCTGCAGGCATTGCATCGTCTCAACATGCATGAATACAACAACTGCATAACTCCAGGCAGTATCAACAGGGAACAGCATATATCATAATTAATAGAACACATTCATAGATTGAAGCACCAGGGGATAAACAGACAATTCAGTCTTTTTAAAAAGAAATAGAATTGTTAGGCATGCTGTATTTGTCATGCACTGAATTTTGATTTGAACAATACCATTTAGGAGAAAAAAATAAAACAGATGAAACAGAAAATAATATTAAGAAATGAAGAAGGAGTTTATCTGATTGCCAATCCCTTTACTTTCATGTAAAATAGGCTGCTTCCTCGAATCACCAAACTGCTCTAATAACTTTTTTTTTTTTTTTACTTTCCTGGCATTATTAATCTGTAATATCTCACATGTTCCTGACCCATCATTCAAGTGTTAGCCATGAACAAACCATGATAGCAGGATTGTACCCATTCAACAGTTTTATTGCAGCATTACTGGAAACTGACATTTAGACAACCAAATCCTTGCCTCTGTGGACAGCAAAGAAGCTCAAACTCTTAGAGTGGCATTGGTGCCTGCAGAGAATGAACAGGCAAGTCATGCTCATGAACTCCTGGCCTTGACAAGGGAACCCATGAAGTCAGAGCAGACTGATTGCCAATACTCCTCTCTCCCCTATGCTACTGCAGAGCTTATTGAGGAGCTGGAGGGTGAAGGGAAGGTGAGGGTGAACTCTTTACTGCTAGTCTCTTCCACACTTTAGGGCTGTGACTATTTTCTTCTGCTCAAGCTTTTTAGTGGCACAGAAGGAGGAGTAGTATATAGCTCAGATTTAACAAAGCAGTGGGCCAGAATCCCAAATCCAACAAGAACAATGAGAACAAAACCAAAACTCTGGCTCTTAATATTTTAAATAATGCTACATAGAACACGAAAAAAACCAACCCAAGAACAAAAGAAGAAAAAACCAAAACCAAAACCAACCTAAAAACCAAAACCCCTTAACCATACCAAAACAACCACAAAAACAAAACTCCAAAAACTAAACAAACAAAAACCTAAAACAACAATCACAAAAAAACAAAAACAAAAACAAAACAGCCAAACCCCCAAAACCACTTAAAAAAAAAAATCTATGAGTGCTAAGAGACATACATTAAATATTGCCCTGATATAACACTGCAGAATAATATTTGCCAAGTTGCTGTAGTATTCTTCAACTTCCAGAAGTGAAAATTGGGCTATATCATTCAGAATCAGTTTTCCTGTCTTAAACCTGGAAGCACATGTCAGTGGTAAATAAGCCTGGAAGTACACTTCTATAGGAGATGGAGATTCATCTCCATCTGTTTTTTCTGGCACAGACACAGCCATCACCTTGAAATGCTTAGGACTGTGCATTGTTAATGAGGACTCCATACTGGCCAAGGAAATTGTGTTCCCACATTTTCTCTGATGTCTCTTTGGGATATGAAAGGAGAACTGGGATATGAAGGGAGACTACAGCACCATATGGAGCATTGCATGGAGACAGATTTCTCTGTCTGTCACATCTGCAGTACTACACAATACTGTCTGAACAGGGAGAGTATACAACCATGAGGAACAGAGCAGTGCTGCAGAGTGAGGTACATACCTGGTTTGAACCAAAAAAATAGACCAACACATTTTAAAAGTTCCTCTCTCTCACTAAAATTCCCCTTCTCTTTTTGCACTATGGCACAAAATTAGAAGTTTCTGTGAACCCATTTAAAACACCTCTGCTGGACCACATAACAAGAAGAAGAGATATTTTCTATCTTCTGCTATTATCTGCACCAGAATAAAAGTGGAGTGGAAGAACACAGAGCCAGAGCACTACAGAGCCTCCTGTGAATGACTTCTGGAATAATCAGGTTGGGTCTAGTTTCCGTAATTATTCACGGTTTTCTTATTTCTCTTACACCTTTACTAATCCTTCTGCCCAGGAATGTGACGTGCTTTGTGCTTGAGTTTAATGGACCTGAAGACATTGATTTGTTCAAGCTTTAGCTTTGAAGGATTGTTAGTGTTGTGCAGATCACATCTTTATAGGTCCTACATGGAATCATATAACAAAAAAAATTAAACTGCTATAAACCTCACTGTATTATCTGGGGAAGAGGTGCATTATTTTCTAGCCTGCAGAAAGCTAAGGCCTGCAATAATTTAACAAAATTCTACTAGAGACATAGAGAATGAAATTAATTCTCACTTCAACTCAATGAAAGTTCATGATGATATTTCACTTGAACAGTAAAAACTGTGTTCCAAGTTATGACTGTTCCTCTGTACACTTCCTATGTAATTTTCCTTATGTTCTTACCCAGTGGGTTAAAATCATCCTTCAAGTGACTTACAGTTTATTTTCACTGCTTAAGCCAAGCTAAGGTGGTAGTTTTCTTCCTTCCCTTAAGATTGGTCAGAGCAGAAATGGGTAAATAAATTGTAATCACATCAGAAAATCTTCAAGAAATGAAATACAAAGCCTTTTCTTTTGTACAGCATGTATATTTTTAACAGGATTAAAGATGATCTTCAGCCTAAAACAATGATCTGATTTCAGATGGAGTATTAACAAAATTCAGGAAACTGTAGAAAGCTTTCAATTTCTCACACAAATGTTTATAAATTTACCTTCTGTGGAATTCCCTCCACCACCAAAATGGCTTCACAGACAACTGTCTCACTGTCTGATACTGTGTCATGTACCCTGAGACCTGTGAGGTGACACTCCATGGGAGGATAGGAAGTGTGTTTTTTGGTCAGAGCTTACTGTCTCTCCAAAACCATCATTATCCTTTTAAAATTCTTAAATCTTCTGCCTAGTCTTTGGTAACAGCTTATGAGCACAGACATTTCCAAAACTGAAAAAACCAGTTATTGAGTTTTACATTGGAGTTTATGACATAATGTGTTCTTAACAATGGCAACAATGCTGTGATCCTCAGGAAGCTCCTGCCCAAGTTGGGAATGCTTCTGCCTTCCTATGAGAGTAACATCTGGCCTCTGCCACAATGCAGTTAAACACATGCCCTCATCAACCCTCCATGTCTCCAAACTCAGTAAAAACTACCAATAGCAGGGTGCAGTGACTAATGAGCAAACTCATGTTTAACTGTGCATCAAGCAGGACCCTAGGGCCCTTTCTGTAGCTCTGCTTTCCATCATCTCATTCCCCAGTCTGTCTGTACATCCAGGATTGCCCCATCCCTCGTGCAGATTCCATCACTTTCCCATGTTGAACAAACCCTTCTGCTTTGCTTTTTCATTTTCCTTTATGATGATTTTTCAAGCCTTCTTGTTTTGTAGAAGAGAGAACTTAAATCAGAAGCCTTTTTCTTTTTTAAAAATAAACCTTAAATCTTTATCCAGAATTCTCTTTTATGATGCTAATGGAACATTATACAAGAACTAACATTTTCTCATGTTTATTATTGTTGCTTAAATCTTCCACATTTAATAAAGAGGGACAAAAGACAATATAATTGCATCTTGCAGAAGCCTTCTCTTTTCTTTTAGACTTTATTGTTTTTTCAGAATTTTAAAAGAATTTAAACAGAGTAAGAATTACTTAAAAGAAACAAATTTTTCAAAACTTAGAGCTTGGTTACTTTCCTCACCTGTGTAGGTAAAAATACTCTTAGGAACACAGTGCCACATGGACTTCTAATACTTTTTTTAATGTTTAAGCTAGTGGAAGCAAGGTTCCCACTGAATCCTTTAAATATCCTGGCTTCTTTTCCACTTGATTTCTCCAGTTCAGACTGAACAGTTCTGATCCAGGACAGAAATAATACTGAATCTTACTCAGAAGACTCTGAAAATGAAAACTCCCTGCAAAAGCCTACCAGACGTGCCAGAGCTGGGCAATGCGAATCAAGGATAATGACAGGAAAGGAGTAATTAAATGCTCTCTTTTTGTGAACATGATGAAAGTAAGGATTGTCTCCAAAATTCATCACTTTCTTCCAGGACATTGCATTATAAACTACAAAAACAGAACAATCACTATTCTCTGACAGTTTACAGTCCAGATTACTAAATAGTTTCTGGCTGCAAGTGCCATGTTTCTGAGTCAGTGCAATTTTAACTCTGTATTTAAAATAATAGTTTGTTGGTGCTCAACTCTTAATATAAGTGCAGATGCATTTGTGTTGTAGATAACAGTGACTGATGATCTCATGGCAAGTTTTGAAGCTTTATAGGAAATAATAATTATTTTTGAAGTACACAAAGACAAACTACAGATTAGATAATACGTATTACAGCTAGCCTCATTTACATTATACACAAGGGGGAATACTCTTTGTCTTTGGTAATTGATGGGGAACTTCACATTTCACATATTCCTTGAATAAAACCCTTAACAGTAGAATGACTCACTACTCAGCTGTACCTTTCACCATGTCCTCAAAGGACTCAGAAGAGAAAAAGAGAAATATGAAACCAGCCTGATTTTTATCCTATTATTGAGAAGGTAGCTGCACTAGCTTATCTAGAGGACATAAACCTTGAAGTATATTTGCAAATGGGCCTTGCTTATTATGTGAAGTTACAAAGGTTCATGCCCTAAGCATCAGCTTTGGTTAAAGCCACCTTCTTTAACCTGTGTAAAACCTACAGCCTGAAGTCTTAGCTTCCTTTCCCTAATCAGTTATGGAAGGCTTGGAGTCAGACACCAAACCACAAACTTTCTGAGCAGGGAGTCAGCCAAGGTTTAGAAACATGGAGCCAACAATGTGCAGAGGCTCAGAGCCACTCAGCATTTTAGTGAAAGTCAAAGCAGGACATCTCTAAGGAAACAAGAGAATTTTTTTATAGATGCTGCTACTACTAGGATACTGTATATAAAAGTGACTTCTACTTTTATGTAAGAAAGGAAATCTTGCCAATTACCATTTTGAGTGCCTCCATAGCATACAATTCCCAATGAATTAAAGGTAATTAAATGACAACCTGTTCCCTGGGTTCTAAGAGCTCTTTAAGAAGGAGTACGATGCAACATGCATTTCCCAATAAATGAAGTGTTCTTTGAAATGAATGAATCATAACAGGGGAGAGCTTTACTAGAAGATATCTGACACACCTGCAATCAGGAAGGGCTCCACAGATTCTTCTGCAGAAAAAAAATTTCAATTTTTGCAAGAAGGGGTATTTAAAGCTTTTTTATAAAAAAGTAAAAGATATTTATGGGTTTTCTGGGTTTCTCTGTATTAACAAATGCCAAATGAAATAACTGGTCAAGCATCTACTCAAGTCAGTACCAATATGAGTTGAAGAAATCATAGCAGTACCAAGCTGAAAAAGAAAGCTCAATAACCAGTCAAAATCAAAAATGGGAATCAGAAATTACAGATGAGTTAAACTGAGTGCTGGTATGCATTTTGTCACCAGTTAAAGGCCACTACAACACATGTGGAGACTGCACCTTCAGCAACCTAGAGTGAATTTTGTGTTTTCCTACATATAAAATGATACACTATTTTTGTGAACAATGTGAAAATATCTTAGCAACGTATAACAGGTATTAGTGATTAGTTTCAACAAAGGCACATTGATAATACAATAGCAAATGTAATTTATTGTGAAATGAAAAATCTGGTTGCTTAACTGAAAAGCATAGTGTTTTCTAGACCCTGTAATATATGTCCATGCAAGCTTTTAAAATTCAAAGACAAGAATTTAAAAGCTAAAATTACAACACTGCTCTGCCTTTGAATCCAGATCCCTGCTTTCATTTGAAATACAGAGGTGTGGAACCTCTGCATTATTCTAATTATTTTTTCTCTAACAAAAATGTATTTTTGCCATCTCCACAAAAAGGAAGTTTCTCTATTCAGACTCAATGAAATAAATGTGGCAGAATTACTTGAATAACCCATAATAGATTGATAGCTAGACAAGAGGTTGATGTGTTAATAACAGTAATACATTAGAAAAAGAAAAATGCATTAGGTAGAATCAAAACCTGGAGACAAAGAAGAAATGTAAAGTTTTGACAAATTGTCATGGGTCAAAACCAGGACAGCAGTATCCTGAGGATACAGGTAAATAAAATAAAATAAAATAAAATAAAATAAAATAAAATAAAATAAAATAAAATAAAATAAAATAAAATAAAAT
>VZUI01066197.1:0-29229 GCA_013401135.1 Cettia cetti | reverse complement strand
CCTCTCCTCTCCTCTCCTCTCCTCTCCTCTCCTCTCCTCTCCTCTCCTCTCCTCTCCTCTCCTCTCCTCTCCTCGTGTGGTAGTGCCTCCCTTAGTAAGAGGAGGACAAGAGGAGTCTGTTCCAGGTTGCCAGGGAGATGCTGAATAAGATATGCAAAGTCAATTACTTCACCAGACAATAGCAGCATGAGGAAAAAACATAAAATTAAGCTCTTCTGGGAGCATGCTTATTTCCCAGAGCATGGGACAAGATGACTAGACTAGGATGACTAGACTCATTAGCCATTTGTACCTCAAATTCCGGTAGGATATTGCTGAGAAGAAATAAATGTACACTGTATTATGCCTTCTGACAGGAAATTTTATATTGAAAGTGTTTGGAACACATAGGCACAAGTCTACTGCAGGCCTAGTATAAACGACTCTATTTCTTTTAAAATTCTGGAAGAAATCACTTCACTGTGATTTGTAGGAGCTGAGGAATAAGAGCACTTCCCTTTACACACTTTCACACAGAAATTCTCTTCAGAATTTCCCATGAATAAGGTTCTTCCTTTCCTCTGACAAATTGTGATCAGCTCTCTCCTTACACTTAAAAAAGGGAAGTTGCCCATTGCCAAAGTACTAAATGATGGGCTTCACTTGTGGATTTCAATGAAAATAAAAGGAATATTTTTCATGAGAAGATAAACATTCACATACACCAAACATATTTGTGGGAGGTTTCACCTTTGTCTGGCCAAGGAAGAAGCCCTCCCCTGTTGCTTCTCCCTCTCTTGTCCTAATTAGTTCCAATCACAAAACTTTATAACAAACTACCATGGCATTCTCTTAACAGCCTGAATGGTGCCCAAGTCAGAGAAGGCTGACTCAGTTGAGAGAGATTCCTCTTAGATGAAAAAGCAATTCCTTTTTTTCTCTGTTTCCTAGCATAGGTGGATGCAGACATTGGTATCTCAATGGTTGCTTAATTCCTGTGATTGCAGAGAGACTGGGTTTGGTCACTTTGGGGCTCCCTCCACACCAGTGTTTCTTTTTCTGCTGCTGAGAAAAAATGAGATTTGGAAAACTGAACCTAAACTTCTGTAACTGTAGCAGGGGGTGTCCAAAACCTACTCCTGCATTCTTGGCAACATTCTGCAAATACTGTATCTCGTGTGAGTCACAAGTCTTGACTGAGACACCATTCAATCTGCTCTGCTATGTTTGATTTGCATTCAGATTTTTTTGTGCTCTGTTCATCTCTTATGAATGCATTGGAGAAGTCAGTGTGCATCCCAGGGTGATGTACTGGAAGCTGTGTCTGGGAGCCTGTGGACTTAGAAAAAGCCAGAAAAATACTTCTGTTTGTTTGTTTGTTTGTTTGTTTGTTTGTTTGTTTGTTTGTTTGTTTGTTTCCACTAGGTTGAGCTCAGGATCCGTTCTGCTCTATAAAAAGGTCTATAATTTTTTGAGCATTTTTGTTCTTTTTTATTATTTAAAATTAAATTTAGCTGTGGCTGAATAGACTGACTTTGCAGCTGGTAAAAATGTCACTTTCCAGTATTGCAGGTGCAAAGGTGAAGCTATATAGTAGCTTACTAATGATGTTATCTTCCAGATAAATGCAATTGTGATTTACAAGCTTGTAAAGACTGGAAGTTCTTATGAAAAAGGACTGTTAGTGGGTCTGTTGATGTGGGAGTGGCCATTCAGAGGATACGAACTGCAGGCTGCTATTTCTCACAGCAACCCCATGGTCCCTGGTTACCAGTCCCAGCCCAGTGAGCAGGGATTACACACTCACCTCCCTGTGCAGCTGAGCAGGGACCATGATTTGATTCCTCTTGGGAGTCTGGGGGAAAGGCTTCAGTCCATCTTAAATTAAAATCGTAGATACTGGAGGCAAGCTAGTATGCACCAGAACATTAAAATCACCTTGGCTAAATCCCCTTCAGTGGAAAGGTCTTTTATTTGTCTAAAATAAAAATCAGAAGGAGATATGACAACAGGCTTTCTAGGATAATGAATGTGCTTTGTTGCAGCCTGAGATACATGAAAATGATGATTACATCTGTGACAATCAGAATCACAGAATGGTTGACGTTGGAAGGGACCATAGGAGGTCATCTAGTCCAACCTCCCTGCTCAAGTAGGGTCTCCAGGAACATGTTACTCAGACAGTTTTTAATATCTCCAGAGAGCGAGACTCCCCAAGCTCACTGTGAAACCTGTGAGAAATCTATCTGGTGAAGGGTCTCCCATAACTGGTCTCTGAGCATTATTGCAGGAAAGTGTGCTGGCCTGCTACAGTCTGGAAACAGTTCGGACTCCTTTTTTTCACTATGCCTTCATCAGCATTTTCAGGAGAGATTCCCACTGGGCCAGTTCAGGATATGGGGAGACCAGAGCCTAGCTGGAAGTGGACTGAATCCCTTTCACATCATTATTATTATGAGACTTCATCTTAATTTCTTCTTCTCCTACTCTGAGACTATTCGTCTCTACTGATGAAGAGGAGATTGCTGGTTCAGTGCATGCCCACTTCTCTGTGAGTGAATGATTCCCACCGGCCTATCTTCTACAGAGTGATAGAGAGGGTACCATCCAACATCATACAACTTTACTGCAGCATCAGCAGGTGCAGCTGAGGCTGGGAGAGTCATATGCCTTGTTTTTATAGTGGCGTGCTTTTGTTGCCTTGTTATTACATAACAGTCATTAATTGGAAGGTTGTAGAACAGAGGTTATTTGACAGAGTTGATGTCTCCCACCAGGGAACCAAGAGAGAGATTTCCTGACTACACAAATGTCTGTAAAATGCCTGCCTTTGTCAAGGGCATATACATCCAGCACCTTCTTATGGTTACAAATCTCTTTTAGAGAAAAGTATATTCTAAGAAGCAGGTCTTAATCCTTGAAGTACTGCTACAAGGAAGCCTTAGAATAAGAGTTCCTGCAGTATAACACTTTGGAAATGTATGTGCCAGCAGTGACAAAAAAAACTCTTATACTTGGAAAACAAATCTGTTTCAGTTGTATGCACTCAGACATTCTTTCTGATTTGTTTAACATGTGTCTGTCCAGTCCACCTGAAAAAAGACCAACTTAATGAAGCCCAAAGATGTAAGGCTTTTAGGTATTTTCATTATATTGTGGACAAAGGAAGAACTGTGGGGTGGTGAGCATCAGACAACTGAAATAACACTGATATGTGTCTTGATTTATTGTAAAGCAGCCATATGGCAAAGTTTTTTGTTTCTGAACAGACAGCAGAATTCTTTCAGAAGCTGCCATACAGGAAATCCCTAAGGAATCCTTACAGCAAAGAGACAGGTGGCCATGAGCTGTCCCACCACACATGTTGCTGTCAGAATGGAAATACAACCATAACAGAGCTCTCTGCCCCACAGTAGCAGTCAACTCCTGCCTGCCTCATCTGGCCCCACTTTCTTTAGGAAGGAGCTGCTCTTTCTGCTGTGCATTCCAGCTCTCTGGTTTGGCATGGTTCCAGGGCAAAGAGGAATTTGTGGAAGCTGGCTGCACCTTCAGTTGCAATTACTGAGTACCTTCCTCATCTTTAGCCAATGAATTTTGTCATCTCCTCCTTTCCTGTTGGCATCATTTCTTGATAGACAGTGAAAATTTCCGTCATCTTGTGGGTAGAACATTTTCCTGTTCATGAAACAAGCTAAACCCAATTTAAATATTAACATTTATTTGTCTGCAAAAATAAGCTCCCCACACCCAATGACCTGTGCTCTATCCCACCCATAGACAGAAGTCTCACCCAAAATATAATTTGTGTTCCTTTTCCTGTCAATGTAGAGAGTCATGTTTGATCAAGGGAGAATTTGGCAGTCAAAGGCAGGGCTCTCGGTAAAATTCTTTTGGCTCTCAAATGGGCAGGTCTAGGGGAGACGCTTGATGTCTGTTATGATGACACACTGGCAGATAGGTGCTCGGAAAGGCAGAATGGATCTGGACCTAAACATTTCTAAGATCAAAGTCAGTGGGTAAACTGCTGGTGCATTTCACTGAGTCACGACAGGGTACAGGAAAATTACATTAATTAGACAAGGTTTTACTGCCGCCCACAGATTGCATGTCCCTGCTAAGATCAGGCTTCACGTCAGAAATGGGGTAGTACAAAAGTGCATTGATAGATGGGCAGGGCCTGAAAGACCTTGGGTCCTGGCAGATGAAGCTGAGAGAAAGAAAGGATTTTTGTGTCTATGCTATAGGCAGACAATGGAGGATCTCCAAAGTGCACACTGCTGCTCACGGCCCTGAACCAGCTGATAACACTTGCTTTTACTAAAAATCATCATTTGGACAGGCAGAGGCAGCACCCTTTGACTTTGCTTTGAGTTGGCACACCTCTTATCCTGTCTTCAGAGAATCGTAGAACAGTCTGGTTTGGAAGGGACCTTAAAGCCACCAAGTTCCAACCCTCCTGCCATCGGCAGGGAGATCTTTCACTAGACCAGGTTGCACAAAACCCCATACAGCCTGGTCTTGAACACTTCCAGGGACAGGGAGTCCACAACTTCTCTGAGCAAGCTGTTCCAGTGCCTTACCCCCCTTACTTTCAGATGGGAATGACTAGAGGCCTCTGTTCAGCTTCCACTCTGCACCATTAAACTGAGAACCTGACAACTCCTAAGATTTCATTTACAGGACACTCTCAGTCCTGCAACATCAAAGGGCACCGGTTGGAGTATTCCACCCATCTTTGTACTTTTTACAGCTACAGTCTGAGGCAATTAAAAAACATGACTCAAGACACGTCTACAAAATGTAATGCAATACAGAGATTTTCAGCTACCACTGATTCATCCCATAGTGGAAGTTCCTTTGACTCACAGAAGTCATTAAAAACAATGAGATTATGTACAGCTTCCAGAGATGAAAATTCTGTTACAAGAGTTCAGATCTTTCAGCGTCTTCAAAGTCCCAGAGATTATGTTAGTTAGCTGTGAAGAGTTAAAATATTTTTATGTGCAGACAAACATTTAAAAGACACACATTTGTAGTTCCTAGTAAAAGGCCTAAAAGGCCAACAGATAACTGGTAGAAATTGACAATCTTCCGTTTTATCGTGTCACGTCTTCAGGAAACTTCACTTCTTCTGCCTATCTTAATAATATCCTGAAGAAGCTTGATTTTCAGAGACCAACAGCAGTTCAGGGCTGAAAGTCCTGAAATGGAGGCAGTCAAAACAAACACTTACTTTTGAGAATTTGAGCAATTAAAATTAAAACTCTTCTGCTGTCTTTATTTATGAGTGATATAGCCAAACTGAACAATTTGGAAGAACCTAAGCCTCAGGTTTGGCTTTTCTGGGATACACCAAGCAGAACGCCTGTCATCTAAAAGCACCTCCCCCAAAATAAGTCGAAAATTCTCTTTGGCTTGTGCTTTAAAATTCTTTTTCTTGGTAGAGTCTAGTATGTCCTCTCCTTAAAAAGTAATACTAATTTGCTTGTAGAGAAGTGTATTTAACAGAACGGTGCTTTTTAACACCACATCTGTTCAACTTCACAGCAGTTTTGTCAGATTCCTGCAACTGAATTTCCTCTTCTGGCTGTATTAAGTGCATTTAGCAAGCTCCAGAGTATGTGAGCAAAGCCTCATTTACCCAGCACCAAAGTGCTGCTAAGGATTAAAGAGGTAGATTATTAGGAACCAGATCTGGTATCCTGCTTCCTCTTCGCTATCAAGCTGCAGCCTCAATACCACTGGACACGGACATGAAGGAGAATGCCAGCAGCCTGGTCAGAGTGACAGGAACAGCAGGACAGGTGGAACAAAGTGGAACAAAGTGCTGTGCTCTGCTCCTAGAAAGCAGCAGCCAAAGCAGTGGCAGATCAAATAGATGATTTGCAAATACTGAAACAGCTGAGGAACTTGTGAGGAACTAATAAAACCCACTGTTAATGCCATGAGGAGGCAGAGCCAGGGAGTCTCATGTCACTGCTAACTTTAAGGTATCATTACAAAGCTGAGGAAATACTTCTCTTTTTAGCATGTTTTAACAAGAGAGGAAATTATGACACACAAGAAAATTATTCACCACATGCAAAACAGTGTTAAAAAAATCAAAAACAAATCAAGGAAACTCATGCCTTTATACATGCCTTTATAATATTTAAGATTAAATATTTTCATAATGACAGAATTTAAAACAACTACAATTTAAAATAGCATTATGTAATTTAAGAACATTTTTTGAATATTATTTATCCAACAATATAATGTTTTTCAATATTTTTAGCTTCTTCTACCTGGTGTCTTCCAAATTATTTCAATATTTTCAGCAGGTTTCTTGAACCTTTGACTCCAGATTAGAATAGCATGCTTCAAATGAGCAAAAATGTTTAGTTAATTACAACTGCCACAGCTGACTCAGTAATCCCAGCCACAAATCAGATCAGCCCTTCTGTTTATGATACTGAATTCTGCTGATTTTACACTGTGAATATCCAGTCCATTGGAAAACTTTTTTAGCTCTGTTAACTTCCTTGAATTATAGAATGTATTTTGGTAACAGAGCTGTGTATTTCCCTTAAATGAACATCCATGCATATTACAAGCACTACAAATCTTTGTACCACTATTCTATAGGTTGCCTTATCGAATATATCCGTAAATGTCTCATCTAAACACCCCATCAATCATGCTTTTATGGTTTCTTCCACATCATTGCTCAGACTATGAAACAGCATACACCCAAGAAATGAGCCTAAGCTCCACACCCAGACTGCAATAATCCCTTGTTTATAGATACCAACTGTGGTTTAGCAAATAATTCAGCTGGGAAAGGAACTCCTCAAGAATTAAAACATTCTCACAATAACATTTAGCACAGTGCATTGGATGCGGCTTTTCTAGAGAATTGACTTCCAACTGTACTGGCTACCAGGCAGAGACCATGTAAAATATTTTTAAATATCAGATTTACTCAGATATTCATAGCATGTAAATGGCCACACACAGGTATCTTAGATGTCAGTTCTACAGAAGCTGGGCATCTCTTTGAAAAAACATCCTCAGACATCTCTACAGCCTAAGGCATGATCAGCAAGTCTTTAATTAAAGGACCACAGCACAGTTTGACCACAGCCATCATGTGCAGCACTGGTATTATTCAAGCACTAGTGGAAACTGGCCCTAATGGTTGCCCCCTCCTCACACTTTTACCCTTGCTTCATTTTCAGCAGCCTTCTCAGTGTCTGGTGGTCTCTGGAGATAGCAGAGGTGACAAAAATGAGCAGGAATAGCATCAAACAAGAGTGGAGAAATTACCATCTTTCTTCTGCTATTGCCCACAATTTTGGTGCCAGGGTGTTTAACTCCATGAGTTTTGTTTCAATCTAGTGCAGAGAGAAAATTATTTGTGAAATTCAGCCCTAAAGTTTGGAGGAGCAGGAAGAAAGGACCATGCCTAAAGATATATGCAAGTGCAGAAAAAAAAAATTGCTTGCCAAACCATGAGGAGGTTTAGCCTCAGTTTCATAGAATTCCAAGTCTGGAGTCTGAAAAATGTCCAAGAAAGCTCAAAAGTATCTGAGGCCTTGGCTAGGCTTACTGAGATCAATAGGGCAAAACACAGGCCTGTCAGATGTTCTTAAAACTCTTATTGAACTGGTTTGAAAGAAGAATATGATCTTACCCAGCCTCAGGAAATGAATCAAAAGCCAAAGACCATTGTAGCTAGATATTTGACTTAACAAAAAAGCCCAAGATTTTCAGGCCTGTGCAAATCTAATACCAACATTAAAAACTAGAGGGATAACTGAAACAATTTTTTCTGATTTTCCTCATTTTGTTTGCAGATATTAAATCAGTTGACAGTTTTGTACAGCCATCAAGACAAAGTGGCTTGCAATGAAGTAATTCCACGGGTCCACAAACAGGAACAGATGCTGGAACCCAGCCAGTTACACGCCAGGTTGTGCTGTCACAGTGCACATCAAAGCTCATTCTTTTAACACCTGGTATTGTGAAAATGAAGTTTGGACTCAAGGAAGAAATCAATGCCATCAGCTTACTCAACAACTGAATTTCCCACTTATCAAAATTAGACCAGACACAAGAAACGAAATTAAAGAGTGACTCTGGCAGGAACAGAAAATTGCTATGGCATTACTGCAGGATGCCCTGGGTGTGTAAAAGGTAAAACCATCTCAGCCTGGAGAATCTCTTCCTGTGAGGAGACTGGTGGTGTGACACACTGGGGACCTGCCCACCATAGCTTCCATCCATGTACCAGCCTCTTCTTTTTTCCTGTCAGTGGGGACACCACACCACAGACCCCACTTGGCTGCAGCACAGGCCCCTCATGCACCAGCTGTGACCTCCAGGCCCAGGGATGGGAGCTGGGTCCAGGGATGGGAGCTGGGTCCAGGGATGGGAGCCGGGCCCAGGGATGGGAGTTGGGTCCAGGGATGGGAGCTGGGTCCAGGGATGGGAGCCAGGCCCAGGGATGGGAGCTGGGTCCAGGGATGGGAGCTGGGTCCAGGGATGGGAGCCGGGCCCAGGGATGGGAGCTGGGTCCAGGGATGGGAGCTGGGTCCAGGGATGGGAGCTGGGTCCAGGGATGGGAGCTGGATCCAGGGATGGGAGGCAGGCCTGGATGCAGCAGAGACTCTGTGGGCAGCCAGGACCCAGCCTACAACAGGCAGGGCTGGGCTGCTGCAAGGCCAGAGAGTGGCCTCAGGCTGGGCTGCTTTTTGGTACAGGTTTTGAGTACCAAAATCAGTTCCTTGCTTCTGTTACCACCTGTAAACACCAGCTTCTGTTACCACATCTCTGGCACATACCTGAGCCCGCTGGCAGGCATAGGGAATGTCCTGAGCAAGGCCGGCTGTCCCAGGAACTGACAGTGGTGGCTCTCAGAGTGACTGACCATTCTGTCTCCCAAAGCACATCGTCTTCTACCAGAACCAGGGAAGCCTGGCAGTGCCTCAGCCACTTCCCTTAAGGAGAGAAGCCTCACCCTTCACTGTACTTTCTAATGCACAGGTTTCGTTTTGATGGCTATCACAATTGGCAATTTGGTCGCCTTCAGGCCTTAAGGGCTGTAATCTGCTTGTGTGCCCGCACGCTCCATCACAGCCACTGTTTCACTTTGGTAAAACCTAGATGTTTTAAAAATCATGTGAGTGCTCCAATCCCTGGTAATTTCACTCACGTTTTTCCTCTATATACTTGCTCATTTCCTGTAAAGAGTTAAATACCCCCAGTCCAGAAATCTAGGCTGACTCACATGGGATGCAGGCGACCAAGGTACAAGAACTCACCCTGCAGACCAGACATTTGAGATAAAGGAAAGGCCAGATTTCCTTTCCAGTCTGTGACGTCTGGCAAGCCCTATCATCTCATACTGTTCCACCCTGAAAAATAGGAACAAAGCAGCAGCTCTGAAACCTAAGCTTGAGGGGGAAAAAAATCAGAAATAAGGAGAAACACCATGTAGCTTCACTGAGTGAAACCAACAGCAGTACTTTATTACACCTAGTCCCTTGAGCACAGTGGTTTAGAGACCTGATTCTGTGTGTCAGCATGCAAAGATAGCCCAGAGCAACATTTTACAGCCCATGGTTTCTTAAAAGATTTTTCTAAGTATATTATCATATTATTTTCTTCATTTTATTTCTCTTCTGGATTTACATGTTAACATGAAGCAACAGAGAAGAACTGTGGGATAAAATGAAAGCCATTTTCCGTAGTAAAATCTTAACTGATTTGTATGCTTAATTTTTATTTAAGTTTTTTTTTCCCCTAAAGCTTTTCTCACAGATTATCCTCTGCTATGCTTCTATAGCATATAAAAGACAACCTGCCGGGATGTGGGGGTGTTACACACTCCATCTCTAAAAGGCTTATTAAAAACTACAAGGAAGATTTATGGGTTTGCTTTTCTTCGAAGCTGTGTACTACCAACCAATTATCAGTGAGAAGGAAATTCTCTTCTCTGCTTCTGTTTTCAAGTTTTATTTGGATGTTTCTCTAACCTTGCCACATCTCCCATTTTGATCCTAATCTTAAGAAATTATTTTCATAAAGTGAAAGTTGTCGAATGAAGTGAGTGTTTTTGATTTACAGGTGGCATTTTGCTTAAAAACAAACAAACAAAGAGTACAAAAAACAAACAAACAAAAAGGAGAGAATGATTCTACTTCTTTGAAAATCTGATGATGTTACCCAGTGGTGACCTGGAAGCTCAGAACTTAGGGCGCTAAAGAAAAAGCAGAGTTGTGAGCTTTGTGATTATTAGGCCATCACATGATTACTTCTGAAGCCCAACACAAAATTTGGACACTTACAGTTCTAGCACTATGTACTATCCAGGTAAATCTCATATCCTCTCTTGTCTGATTCGGCTATTGGAGAAAGGTCTGTCTGCTCTGTAATTTCTAATGCCTGACTAGAGCACATTTATAGACACTTCTGCATACATTGTTGAATACAGGTGTGAAGAGAAGCTCATTTCAAGATGGGTATCTACTCCTAATTATATTCTTAAATCTTCATAATGGGAATGGTCAAACACAAGAATCAGAGAAGGACCCTGATATGTTGTGGTGTTTTCTTCTTGATTGGACAAAGGCCAGACCAACCCAATATAATTTTGGCTTTACTTAGGCTTTAAGCAGGATGTAAACCAGGTAATTTTCAGAGCTTCCTTCTTCTTTTGATAATTCTGCAATGTATATGCATTGCCAGGGACCCGCCCAACTGAGGGATCTTGACTGATATAAATCCAGATGAATCAAGACATTGCCATAATTTTACTCATACAATTAAACACATGGGCATACTCCCCTGAAATAAGTTTAATATTCTGATACTATTGATCTGCTTTGCAAACTGTAGTAATATTGTTCAATTTTCTTATGACAAGAAAAGAAAGAAGGAAGATTGTATATGCTGTATATATCTGTTTTCAATGAGGCATCACTGCAGATGCCTAGTGAAAGAGTTTTCCAGCTCTACATTTTAAAGCATGTGGAGTTTGCTTACTTACGTAGAAGCTTCTAGATTTCTGAGATCATATATGATTTTGTTGTAAGCACAATATATTTTAGCTTTCTAAATGATGTTAATAGCTACTTATGTCCTTGCTCTTATAACACAGTGATGCTTATCAAGAACTGGGTGTGTAATAAATCACTGGCTTGATTGCCATGGCTTTGGCATCCTTGTTTCCAAGAACTATTTGTTTCCTTGGTTTGATGTTCATTCCCCAACCCACATCCTCCATTCAGGCTCTTTCTTTCAGCAGTGAGATGTTACTTTGCGAAACCCCTTCTATCTACTAAATGCTGAAATAACATACCCAGTGGCTTTTCTCTTGGGTCCATAACCACTGCTGTAGGCACTCTTTCTCCACAAATTATGTCCTATTTAAAGGTTGAAAGATAATTTCTTAATCTAGAACTCAAAAACAATTTATATGCATATTTTTATAATTAACATTTCAATTTACAGCATCATGGTAGTTGATATTCTTCATCTTTTATCTACATGTGTTTGAGTTTGAAAGATTTAGTTGCAAACAGAGAAGCTTAGAAGAAAAGTGTACAGTTTGAATCTTGACCAGAAGAACCCAAACCGAAATATTTTATCTTGATCAAAATACAGCTATGTTATCTGGAACATCACACTTTGAATGTACTCAATATGTTAGAAAATGCTATCCAACTGTCTTTGGTTTCTGAAAATGGAAATCACAGTCATTCACTTTTTAAAAAAATCGTTTCCTGAGGTCAGCTATATGTCCTAAACTTTGATCACACAAGTTTTTATGTGCATGAAAACACACCCAGGTGTCACCTGGAGTACTAAATGCCTTGCTGATAAGGAACCTTGTGTACTTCAAGAGACACGAGCCTTGTTTTCCCATGTAGCTCAAATCTGAAGTATTCTTGTGTAAATACAGTTCATTCCAAAGCAAACAACAGAATCACTCTTCTCTGAACCCATGAATGACACAAGTGAGTTCCATTTCAATTTTGTTCATTTCAGGTGTAGAACTTGCAGAACCAAGTACAAGTAGCAATGCATTTCACAACCTTCATAATTTGCTGGGGTCCAGAGTGGGTTTGGTTCGTGATCTTTGGACAGGCTGAGCAACAGGTTGATTTTCCTGTTTCTCTGATTGCAAAAGTGGCAGGAGCTGCTGGACTGAGACTTTTCTTAGCTCAACTCAGTCACCACTCAGCAGAGCAGGCAGGGAGTTAATTATCTGTGATCTAGGTAATGGAGAGTACTGAATAGCTCCAGTAGTCATGGGAAGTGTAGGATTTAGATCAGAAAAGGCCATATGAATAGATTTTGACAAGCTTCTTAATTCTTAAGTAATTTATGTTTTTGCATGTCTAAAAATTTACATAAAACTGAAATTGTATTAGAATTTTTTGTGGAGCAACTGTAGTAACAAGTCATAATAGCTTAATTGCAGGAACCATTTGATATTCAGAGGGCTGTCTTACAGAAGGGGCTGTAAGAAGTTACCCTACCTTAGGATTGTAACTTTAGAGAAGCAGGTTTATCCACAAGACAAAGGATGGGAGAAGTCATCCTTTGTGAAATGACCAAGAAGAGTTAAGAGGCGAGCAGGATTACTCAGTTCTTGAGGAGCTGGGTTGGAAGGCAAAGATCCCAATTCATTTGGGATCTGTAGCAAAAATCAAATAGACACAGACAGCTGTTTAGAATAGTGTTCAAGTAAGTGAAAGGTTTGCTGAAGCCAGACTGCTGACACCAGGAGAGATAAATGCAGGCTTCATCAGCACCAAAGGAGTATGCAGTGGTGAGCTGAAAATTCAGACCTTAGCATTCATTAAACCAAGCCTGAGATTGCTAAATTTAGACACAGCTGCATTCAAGTTATATTTAAAGAATGAGCCAGGATCCCCATTTGTTTAGATCACAATGAATTAGGACCAGCACCACCAGCTTTAACAGTAGAATACTGAAATTGAAAGAGTACAATAGTGGAAACAGACCTCTGTTGCTGTAGGTAACTTGAATTTACCAACCCATGGACAGAACTAAAGAGCAGCACTCTGCCATACCCATATTAGGGTATGGTCTCTGCTTAACACAGGTTTGTTGTGTACTGTAGATGCAATAATAAATGTAAAATGTAGAAAGGTGTAGATATGAAATTACTGAACTCCAGTGAACCAGAGACAGTTGCTTAGATTATCATTGAACAAAAAAAAAAAAAAAAAAAACCAACAAAACAACCCAACCCTGTATAAAGACAGCAGTTAAAGAGATAAATATCATCTATTTCCTGCTGTCAGAGATCTACTCCCAAAACACACATTCAAAATTGTCTTTTGTATCTTACCTATTATTAAGAGACAGATTTGGAAAATTTCTGGGCTTTTATGAACTGATTTAGTAATCTTATGATTGTAAGTGTAGTTCCCCCAAAATTAAGAAGTGTTTAACCTATTACAGTCTTTTCTTTCTTCAAATATCCACTGGAATACCAGCAAACCCTCTGTATTGCATTAATTGGGAGGAATGTTATGGTCTTTACTTCAGTATGCTGGAAATAAAACAAATTAAGATGTATTTCAGCTGAAAGATAAGAAAGGGCATAATAGTTACAGATTTAATTATACATTATCCATATAGTACACATTTGTAAGCACTGAATAAACTCATTAATGTTACCTTGAAAATGCATTTCTTTTAGATCACAGTATAAGAACACTATTTGCCCTCAGGAATTTTGGCCTTAGGCAGTCAACAACAGAAAATACTAGTCAAAAAGCTGCTGTCTTTTTATTTCTGTTGTCTCTGCACTGTAAAAACCATAAGTAAGAGAATAAAATTTGACTCTGTCATCGGTATTCCAGTAAGAATGCTACATTTCATTTCCAAAATTATTACAGATTTCAGACCAGGAAAGAGACAGCTTGAATTTCAAATCAAAGCTTCAGTTTGTAGAGCCAGCAGTTAAAAAAACAGCCTCACCTTGTGCTCAACAGAACACAAACACCTTACTCATCAAGCAAACATCCAGTTATAACACACATTTTTGTGTCCTATCAGCCTATCACCATATGTTACTCAACAGTACAAAAGCAAGGTTAGTTACACTTCTGTATTTCCTGAAGTTATCTGTTTATAGATTTATAGGTGCTGATTGCTTCCTTTATAACTCCTTAGTGAACATTTTTCAGAGCAGTGACTTGAGCGTAGCTCCTACAGGAGTCCAGCACAGAGAGATTTCTAAAGGAATGGGACATCTATCAATGCCTTCTCACCCATAACGTCAGTAAAGGCAGAATGGAGCCAGAGGTCAGTGAGAATTCCAGAAACAGTGACAGAGGTAATACAGGCTCTAGAAACTGACTCAGTCATTTGTGAGGACAGAGGAAGAAATAATTAGCTGAACAGAAACAACAGGAGGATCCTTTTACTTGCACAAATTGTATCAATTAAATTGAAATTGGTGCAAAAAAACCCCCAGTGCAGTTAAATCTGTGCAAAGCCCAGGGAGATACAGTTACACTGTCTGAAAAACAGATAAAGATCTTTAGTTTCTACGTGCAAATTTACAGAACCTAAATTAAGGGAATCTACACAGAATTCTTCCATGTAAGAGCAGCCATTTAGCTAATTTTTTTTTCTAGACATAGCCTCACACAGAATAAACCTTGAGCTAGATGTGCTGCAAGTGCATTCCAACAAGACAGCAGCATTTCATATCAGTCACCTCTCTGCTTTGTGCTAGGTAGCAATGTAGCAGCCTCCTGTAGTGTCACTGTGAGGCTCAACTGGCCTCAAACTGATGCCTTAGGATAAAGAGGTTTTGTGTAAATTCCCCCATTCTTTAAGCTTTTCAAGCTTCCTAGCTTTCAACTGATTACCACACCACAGACTGAGCATTAGCTATACAGTGAGTTGCAATTGCTATTCATCAGAGAACACTTGGATTCAAGAAAACGGGAGGAACCAGATTTAGGTACTTGAGGACAATTACATGTATTGGAGTAACTATGCAGCAAAAGCTGCACTAGACAGCACTCACTAGAATGGGTGAACTGCTGAGTTTGCTTCTTTTATTATTTGATTTGTCTTGTGTGGGCTTGTTTTTTGTTTGTTTGTTTGTTTGTTTGGTGGATGGGGTTTTTTACTTTTTTTTTTTTTTTTGGTTGGGTTTTTATCTTCATTGTGCTGTCCCCCTGTGTGCATATCAAGCTACTTCTGTCTCCTGGGAAAAATAAATTCATGCTGCAAAAATTAAGAGACTCTGACCAGCAGCCAGAAATAAAGTTGTATTTATTGTTATCTATCCTTTTGAGGATGTTGCATGTCATACCAATCATTGACAAGCCCTATTGGCATCTTCTGCTGCAGATTTTATGTGGGAAATGTCTTGTATCAGCTAAAGGCAAACAGTCCCCATGAGCAGCCCCTGTATGCCTTGTCAACAGGCAGCAGGTGAGGTATCTAATGCTGGCTGCAGATGCAGTGAAATCTGCTGTCAGAATGAAACACGGCAGAACAAAGCACTAGCAAGCCAGTCATAGGCATTAGCAAAGAGGTGTGCATCACTTGGATCCTGGATTTAAGGCAGAAATAAAACATAAACAGTTGGTGAAATTGCCTGCAAATGCCCTTCCTTAGAAAGAATTTTAGCTTCACTAGATTAGCAGTTAAGAACTGATGTTGCTTTTCTTCCTCAGGTTGCCAGGCAGTCCAGCCCAATATTTTTATAAAAATGGCAGTGTCTCCCAGGCACCTTTCAGAATACAAAGTATGCAAGTAGATGAGAGAAATAGTAGGCCTACAAAGTGATTAGTTTGACTGTCAGGAATGTGGGATATTTTCACATCCCACTGGAATAAAATGACAACTCATTTCCTTGTCATCCTTTCCACATGGAAAAGAGGTTATTAATATTTGTCCCTCACTGAAAAACCTTAATCCACACTTTAGTTCACCTTTCACAGAGTATTTGAGATGCCAGTAAGTTGGAGTGGCAGAAAAGTCACAGGAAAAGTCACAGGAAAAGTCACATAATAAGGCTGGAAGGATATTCATGGTGCTGCAGGGCCTCACACTTATTGTGGGTGAGGAGGGGTCAAAGAATGTGTGAATGAATGGATGGGTTTATCAGAGGGCTGCTTTCTTTCCAAGATGGACTCACATCTTGTCAGAATTGCCCAAAGCAGCTCCAGATTCAGGGCAAACCAGGTCTGCAGAAGGAAATCATGTGAGTACATGGAGGGCACCCTGCTCCCCTCTGCAGTGCTAAGCACATCTATTGCTCACATTTCCACCTGCTGGACCAACATTTCAGGTGGTAAAGGGATTCATTCAGCCCTGCTGAAAATGCACAATGCATCTATATCTGGTGGTCACTTGTGTTCTCACTGAGCTCCCCTCAACTGAACTGGAAAGTGTGGTCAAGGGTTTTGTGCAGGAAATTAGTCTCTTTTATCTCTAAATTTTCTTTGCTGTTTACTGGCTGGCAAAATATGCACATGTTCCTGGGAAAATATTTGCACTGGAGAGGGATTATTATCAGTCAAATGTGCATCTACCCTGTTGTTTGGGAGGGTCTTGTGCAGGGCATGACATTGTGGCAGAATGCAGGTCCAGGCCCATTTCAGCACATCCATTTACATCTAACTTGAAATACTTCTGTGTTTCTCCTTAGCCTCCCTTGATCTGCCCCTATTTCTCTTGTTTCTGTAAATTGCCTCCTTAATTACTTGTTAAAGAGTAAGGCAAAAAGGAGTTGAAGAAATTCCAGGCTTCATTTATGAAGACTTAATTATCTTAATCATCAGAATATAATAGAAAAGAGAAAGTGGTTGCAACTAAGAGGTCACTTTTAGAGAAAGACCCACACCCAGACACATTCTTCTTTTAGATAAAAAAAAAAAAGGGCCATGATCTGGGTTTTTCTGGCAGTGCAAGGAAACACTGTATGATAGTCCTTTGACTCGCATCACTTGTTAAATCCAAGTGGAGCAGGAATTTGTCTGCCTTTGAGCTATTTATTGCAGACCCCAGTGCAAGAAATGCTGCAAAAGAACAGAACAGTAAAGGCCCATGCGTCAGTGGGAATGTTCCATCTGCTTTTTCTGGACTGCCAGCAACCAACAGAGAATGCCCAGAAAATGATCCTTTATTGTTAAGCTAGACTAATATGGTATCAGTAATATTTCTGCAAGTTCCTGAATTGTGCCCATGGCAATTTGACTGTTGTAAGTAAATTGAAATCTTGTTATCTGCTCTGCTGACTGCTAGTTTCAGAATCGAAGAAAATTCAGTCAGAATGAGAAATCTCACTTAGACCAGCAACAAAAGCTGGGCAGATGCTTTAAAATGGAAAAAGGTTGTCTTGCTATCTATGTCAAAAAAACCTCTTTAAATTTCCAGACTTCATTTATATACAAGAGTAGCAAGAAAAAATTTCCAAAAACCACATCAACTTCTCTAGCAAAGAGCTAAGGGTGTCAAAGAAAGTGACACAGAGTATGAGTATTCAGTTCATAGGTGCTTTTCTCAAGGTAGACAGCCCATGGAACATGATACATGGTTGGACAGATTTTTATAATCACCTCCACCCTCTTGTCAATATATTCACCTGCTTCACCGTAGGTCATCCACATTTTCTCCTTGTTTAGTACAGCTGGTGGACTACTATGCAAGCTGCACTACACAGAAGATTTAACTCTGTCTTCTAGCATGGGAACCCCCTGGCACTTACAATACACTTTAATTTTACTCTGTGTTTCAGTGCTGAGTACCACAGGGTAAGTAGCACACTACTGAATGTAGCTTAATTCAGGAAGCTTAGCTGTTAATGATACATATCTGTTCTTCACTTTTAAAATATTTCCGCCCTTTTAAAATGTGGAATGTTGTACAATTGAACCATGTCATTTTTTTTTAAAATAAATTATTTAAATTTGTGGTTACCTAATTCTGCTCTGGCTTCTGTCTGAGAGAGAAACCTGTAACGTGGATTTCTAATGGCTTATCAGAAGAGATCTGGATAACCACAATATGTATAAAACTCTCTTGACTCTGAACACACTTACAGTGACCTTTGCTTTAGGATTTTCCTGATGTTTAACTGTTTAAAGATAACATTGAATAGAGACTGAGCGGCAACTTGTCATGGCTTTCACTTTTTCATGGAAGAAGAAATCCAAGGACAAGGAAGAAAACTTTCTTACTTTATCTGTCTTTACATATTCTTTTTCCTCCTTAGCCTGAGCTCAATCTGTTTTCCAGTTGCTTGCTGAATCTCATTGCATCACTTCAGAATAAATTAATTGTGATATTTGCTCCTAATCTCCCTAGTTTTCTGAATGTCACTGCTTGGATTTTGAGCAGTGACAGTGCAGACATTTCTTGTGCTGCATTCCCTTAAGGACAGATTGTCTATACTGTGTCAAGTAAAATAAGGATAACTAAGGAGGGAGCACCATAGAGTTTGGAGCAGAACTCTGCCTCCAGAAACTGCAAAACACCCAAAGAGCAGAGCCATTTACATTGTGATCTGCAGTGGGATTTTGGTCTTCTGTCAACTCATCTCTGCAGGACTTAATTGTGCACAAGGACTGTGCATTTGTAACTGCTTTTGTTTTGCAGGGTAAATTAGAAGAGCTGAATGAAAGGAAACCTTTGTATCATGAGAGATGTGCAGGGGTTAAAGGAAATATTTAGCCTTCCAACAAGTAACTGAGTTACACAAAGCACCTGCTTACTGGCATTGACACTCTTTGCTTAGCAATAATGGGGATAATAACACCATGAGCAAGTTCCTAGAAAGTCTTTGCTATTATCCTGGTGTTGTCTGAGCTGAGATGTATCCATTCATCCTTCTGCAGCTCTCTGCACCCAGTAGAACTTCTCTCATTCCAGTTCAATGGGATACAGAGCAGAGGATCCTTCTCATCTTTGATTCACTCTCAGAGCTTTGCCATGAACAAGTAACTTCCATATGGGAAGAGAAATTCAAACATAGGTGAAACCCTGGGTCTAGTCAATTACTCAGTGAAACACCCAGAGGTGTAAATTGAGGTCCCAACATTCTTTCTTAAACAGTTTTTTAGTCACTAATTCCACCAGGGCTTCACTCCATTTTTTTTCTTAACAGGATCAAGCAAAGACCAAGAGGTGGCTTGGGGACATGGGATCCTGAAACAGGTAACTGCATGGCACTAGTGCTGATAACCATCCAAGGTAGACTTTGGATATGCTGGCTCCTCTTCCTCACTTCAATGTGTTGTATTTCAGCTTATCTCACCAGATGTGATTTTAACAATAACTCAAGGCCATTCTGTGACTGGACCCAACCTTGCAATGTCAACCAGGGAGTGTGGATACGAACCAAGCATGACACTCCAACTGATGGAACAGGTCCTGATGGAGACTATCCTGATGGAAGTAAGTGCTCATTTGCATCCTTGTTGATTTTCCTTTTCTGAAGGAAGCTTAACTACCTTTATTCTTCTTTCTCTGAAAGAGAAAAGAGATTCCTGAAGCCCTATGAAATGTGTCTGGTTTGTTAAATGCTGACACCTGTCTTTGACTTTTCATCAAATCAGACAGGATTCAACTGGCTTGCCCATCATAGATTGGATATCTTTATCAGTGCATGGAAGTAAAAGAAAGCTGATTGTATCATGCTCAACACCTCATAGAGAATATAGTGACTAGGAACAGATAATTTTTCAAGAGACAGCTTCTGGCAAAATCCCACTGATTCCAGTTTATGGCAACAAATGTAATGATTACTGCACTTGCACAAGATAAAGTTCACACCAGCTGGTTACAAAATAAACTCCGAAATTTAAGAATATATTTTAAAAACTCTGATACCTGTGATATGAAAACTGGAGCCTAATGTGGTCACAGTATCAAACACTCCATGTCTCCATCTCTGTATGTTTGAACCACTATCCTTGCCCCAGCAGATCCATTTAGAGGGATCAGTCTGCAGTCAAAGAGCTTCCAGTAACTATCCCAAGACAAAGGTCAGCTACTGTCAGAGTCAGGAAGCAGATTAGAATACTGTTAGTTGGGATCGTTGCTAAATAATTTTCTGCATTTTTACTACTTTGATAATAAGAATTAAAATTGCCTATTGGAAGTATAAATTAAATATTTTTATTTGGATATATATAAAAAAATAATACTTTGCTTTTTGAATTGAAACAGACCATATAACTTTAAATGTGAATTAGATTTTCTTGCCAATTTAAATCTATGACTGAAGGTTATGTGCAATGGAGCAATACTTTACCATACAGAAATGGTCATTTATTTATTTTTCATTCTTTCCCTTTGGCTGCAGTGGGGAAAGGTAACTTTGATCTTAGCCCATGTGAAGAAAAAAACTTCAGCCCTAATAAAGCAAAATCTGATTTCATATTGAACTAATCAGACTAAAGCATTTCAAATCCTAAAGAAGCACTGCAAGTCTCTGGATTTTGAAAAATTTCCTTCCTTTTCATAATGTCAAATATAAATATTTTCAAGGAAATATCAGCATCACTTTCTATTTCTTCTATTTTGAGACAAATCAAAACACTGACAGTTTAGAATTTTCCTTGTGGCAGGGATTTACTCATCTTGAGACCAAAATATTTATGAAAAAAATATATCCCACAAAAGGAAATGTGTAGAAGATTGCCTTATTTTCCTTTGAGGAAAGATAAAACTGAATATAGATTAGTGAGGCAGTATCTGGAGGTGCTGTCTCTTGAAAGAGTCCTACATCTTTAATTGTGATCCCAAAATAACTGTTTTGTGAAACGAAATACCTTTGCTTTACTCTCAGGCTCACATAATACTTTGTATAACTACACAGGTTAACCCTTGCAATGGGAAGTCCAAACACACTTTGCTTTGTTTCTTTACACTGATAAAGATAATTTCTTCTGGATTTGGATTCTACTTCAGTTTTAAATCACACCTAATAAGCTATCAGAAACTTCAACCATATTTTTATGTTTTTTCACTTTGCAGAAGGTTATTTCATCTACCAGGAAGCAAGTAATCTGATCCCCTTCGACACTAACAGGCTGGAGAGCCCAGATACTGTAGTTTCTGGAAAAATATGCATAGACTTCTGGTACTACATGTTTGGATCAGAAGAGATGAATGAGCTGAGAGTGCTGGTCCAAGATGGCACAGAGGAGTCTGTGGTGTGGCATCGGAAGGGAAACCAGAGTTCCTTGTGGAAATATGGTGCCATCACTCACGCTTTTCCAACACAGAGAAAGATAAAGGTAATATATTTTCAGAATATATTTCTTTGTTCTTCCCCTGGCAGGCTGCAAAATGTTGTACACGGAAGCTAGAAAACATAACCAAGATTTGCTTGGTTTACATTGTGTAATAGAATGGCCTTATGATTTCTGTCAATGAACTAAGAGAAGAAACCAGCAACCTCCTAATTTCACTAGTGCTGTTAGTTAAGGGATAAAATTCAGTTCAGTTTTCTCTCTTTTTCCTTCCTTTCTTCCTTAATTTTATCATGAAGTCAAGGACTTTAGATGTCGTAATTAAATGCAGGTTTGTCTGCTGTGAGTTTCAAGGTTTGAACTTTATGCCACCTGTGTTGGACTCCTTTGTAGAACTCAGACCACTTATTCTCATAAATCATTTATAATTCAGTGAAATAGTGGACGATGTTTCCTGCAGTCCTCACCTTATTACAGGATATACTTTCCTTTAGCTGAAGGAAGCTGATAAACTGTTATAACCTCATCTTGAGAATTGCTATTTTTAGCAAAAAAAAAGTGGAGAGATTAGTTTGAAAACATGCTAAGAGAAGTGGTCTTGTATTTGCCTAAACATCTCTGATGCAGGGATCACTTTGTGTCTTGCCTAGGTAATTTTTGAGGCTGTCCGAGGACTGACAGAGTATGGGGACACAGCACTGGACAATGTGAGAGTAAGGGATGGACCCTGTGGTAAGTCTGTGTTTGCAACCAAGTCTGTGCTGCTTCCTTCTCTCTGTTTCAGCTGACCACAATTTTCATTACTCTTCTCCATATACAATATAGCAATCCTTCAGAACTTTGAACCACAAAAGAGAAATGGCAAAAACTTCACACCTCACTTCATTTCAGTGTTACATGTTTTGCTGTAATTTCTTCCAAAATCTTTCCTTATCATCTCCAACATCCAAGACAAGCTATCTCTTTCTCTGCAAATGTGACCTTTTTCACCAGCTCCAACAAAATTTACCTTCACTTCTAAGTCTGAAGTGCATCTCTAAACCTAGACAAAGCTATGCACATTGATCTTGGATTCCAGATGAAATGGTCTAATTGGCATTTTACAGGAAATATCAGTTCATGCAAACTCATTAAGTACACAATACAACCATATGTCACAAAACGAAATAGCAATGAATCAGTAACACTGAGTTGCACTACCAGCTTTGACTATGAATCAGCAATTTGAGCTTGATCTCTGATCCTGTAACAGATCAGCCAAGACTAGCACAAGCTGTGCATGGCTGGGATCCATTTTTATTGACAAGCATGAAATACATACAGAATATGAATTGACCAAGAACTTTGCTGAAAAACTTACAGAAAGTTTCATTAGGTCTTAATAGGTGTTGTTCTCTGTGAAATACTATTAACATAATGACATAACATGTTTTAAATTTACACTACCAGTGACAAAGATTTCCTTTCAGATCCACATCCTCTGATCATATGATTTTAGTTAGAATTCTGTGAAAAAAACTTGGGGTCTTATTTTGTTTGAGGGTTAGAGAGAGCCAGTTCTTCATTTTCCTAGTAGCAGTAGTAGCACATGATTCAGCCACCGGATGGTGCACAAAGGTAACTCCGAGAGACAAGAGCTTTTCTGTTACCTCACTCTCATACCTGCCAACACTCGCTGACAGTAGCTCCTTCATGTGTCTTAACACACAGCAGAGGGAGTCACACACCCAACTGTAACTACACTTCCAGCTCCCGAGAGGAGCCCAAGATCAGTCACTGTGATCTAACTAACAATCTGATGAGTTTTCCTAAGAGCTAAAAAGACCCACACATCCCCAATTTTAAGCACAGGCAGTTATACTTGCTTCACTGAAGAACTTCTAACTTTATGCTGGTGAAGAGTAAGTGGAAATTCCTGTATGTTGGTGTGTAAATAGTGTTTACTCTTTAATGTTAAAGCTCATTGTATTGCTTTGTCTTTTCCACTAACAGAAGCTGTCCCTACACCTACACCAACACCTACACCAACAGAACCTACACCACTTCCAGTGACAGGTAATTTTAGCCAATCACATATACTACTCAATGGGTTGTAGGACACTTGCATTTTAATTGGCAGTACTGCACTTTTGCTTCAGTTAATTTCTATGGGAATTTGGCAACAATGTTGCTTTATGCCATACATATCAGCAGTTTCTGTTTCAGTTCTTCCAGGTGTAATCTACAAAATGAGGGTGATTGTGCCCTGGGAGGATAAGATAAGATGGGCTTTAGGGATGTGTCTGTATGTTAATGAGAACATAGCCCTTTTTCCTGTCTCCAGAAGCTATTTGCAGTATACATGGGGATCCCCACTACAACACCTTTGACAAGCAGCGTCACGACTTCATGGGCACCTGCACCTACACCCTGTCCAAGCTGTGTGAGAGCAACAGCTCCCTGCCCTACTTCAACGTGGAAGCAGCCAATGAGCACAGGAGAGGGAACACTCGTGTGTCCTATGTTCAGTATGTGGATATTGATATCTATGGCTACAGGATCAACCTTGGTCAAAAAAGAGCTGTCAAGGTATGGTTGGAAGCCACTGTCTATCATTCATAAGTCATAGCATGAATGAAGATATTGTTGTATAGTGACTACAAATTTCCAGCATCCATACAATAATTTCTAGAGGGCAGTCAGATATTTAGGAACAGGAGTAATGTAGAGTTCTTAAACATGGGAATTTCAAAACCAAAAGCATAGGCTAAAATTCTGTGCTGTGTTTTTGAAACATGGGCTTAGAGCTGACACTCGGGAGGGGGTTGGTGAGCTAGACTACCTTTCTAACCTGATCCCCATGCTCTAGTTTGGCATGTAATAGGGAGAACAGAGGCTCTGAATTAGCTGAGTTCATGCTGGTAGTCATTTCCCAATCCTGTGTGGTAGCCGGTAATGTTGAACACTTCTCCCTGATTTCTACTTATTCCACTTCATTGTTAACTTCCCACTTGGCCTTTGCCAAAAAGCAGGGTCAGGTGGCAGTTCTGGAGTGACAATCTGATGACTCTCCTTACAGTGATTGTGCATTTGGCCAGCTATTGCATCCCAGGACTTCTTTATGGATCCTTTCTATAAAGGGCCAAGATAGTAGAAATGGTTGAGCCAAAACCCCAGGATATGAACAGGTCACCTTGCTTCATTATCAGCCTTATAAGAAAATACAACAGTAATTTAAAAGAGGCAAAGGTTTGAAGGTACACTGAAACCTTCCCCATCTGATCTTAGAGACATAGAGAACTGATATGCCCTCATTTGTCCAACAGCCTCTCTCTTATACCTTTCCCCTTTATTTCCTGGTTTTACTATAAAAAAAATAGGTCTGTAAGCAGTTGCTGCAGACAGACCATGCTAAGTCTTGGACTTTTGCCAGCTGTGTCTAGCTCACCAAGACCATACTTGTAAGCTATGTTGTAGCCACACTGTTAGGGCCTCAAGCCCTAGATTATGTGGCCATATACACAGATATACACACACACACACACATATATATATATACACATATACTAGCACAGAGTGAGTTCTTACTGCTCACTGTGTCAATATAGGAATCTAAGAGGGCCACCATTAAAAATATTTCTTGTCAAGTGCTTACAATATCTGTCCTTCTCTGTGCCTGCAGGTCAATGGAGTCAGCCAGGTGGTCCCTGTGACCTTGGTCCCAGGTGTCAATATTTCCCTCAGCGGGCAGTATGTTGTGGTTACAACTGACTTCGGGCTGCAAGTCAAGTTTGATGGAAATCACAGAGCAGAAATCACTCTTCCCAGTACCTATATGTCTAAAGTCTGTGGAATATGTGGAAATTACAACGGGGAAAAAGCAGACGACTTTCTCAACCCAGATGGAGAGATGGAAGCAAACTCAACCAGCCTTGGCAACAGTTGGCAGGTTTACAACGACTCCAGGTAGGACTCCTGCCTGAATGTCAGGTCTTACTTCTTGGCTATGCAATGACCAGTTTTATACAACCCTCCTTTGGAGGCCAAAAATGTCTAACATGTCTAAAATATCCTTGTCAGTGTTCTTACTTGATGCATCTGGGTAAAGTTTCACAGAAAATTTAACTGTGCTTAAAAAGAGAAAATTTCTTAGATTCTTAGAACTGTTTAGACTGGAAAAGACCTTTAATATTATGGAGTCCAACAGTTAACCCAGCACTATAGCCACCAACAAACCCATGTTCCCAAATGTCACACTTAGGCATCTCCTCAGTTTTTCTGGGGATTGTGACTCTACCACTCTCCAACAGGGAAACCTGCTCCAATGCTCAACCACCCATCTGGAGAAGAAATTTTTCCTAATATCTAACCTAAACCTCCCATGGTGCAACTTGAGACCACTTCCTCTCACCCTGTCACCTGGAAAAGAGACTGTCCCCCATCTCATTACAACCTCCTTTCAGGGAGCTTCAGAGAGTAAAGAGCTGTCCCCTGAGCCTCTCCCCTCCCAAGGCCTAACAGCTGCAAGTCCCTCAGCCACTCCTCATAAAACTTGTGCTCTAGACCCTTCACCAGCTCGATTGCTCCTCTCCAGATACAGCCCAGCACCTCAATGTCTTTCTGGTAGTTAGGGGCCCAAAACTGAACATAGGAATCAAGGTGGCCTCAACAGTGCCAAGGTCAGGGGAGTGATCCCTTTCTTCTTTCCCCTTCAAATCTTACTCCACATATGCTTTGCACCCAAAGAGATTCCAGCTGGGGCGGGGAGGGGGGAAGATTTTTTGTTCCCTCACATCATGATTATTCCTCAGGAAAAGCTCAGACTTCTGCTGGTCTCAGGGAGCCAGTACCATCCCTGTAGCCTCACCATGGGGAAGGGGTTTGTCCCAATTGTTCAGGGCTGGATCCTGCCAGGTGCTGGGCATTGCACACACAGCATCCATATCTTCACATCACATACCCCTGGAGGGACCCCTGGGCCGAGTTTTAGGGTTACTTACATATTGGTGTTTTCAGGAACAATGGCAAATTAAATCAAAAAACCTATGTATCTTGTAATGTCTCCATAAATGGTCCCTTTAGGCACCCTGATGCAACCCAGGCACACAGCTGCAAGCAAACAACACTCCCATAAAAGAGGCACTGCCTTTCTCCTTTGCTTTGCCTTGCTGATAGGAGAGAAATGCCACAGGGGCCTCTTTTGCCCCCTAGTGCTCTTTGAGCAAACACAATGAAAGGGTATGTTAAATACAAACACAGGCCAGATAGGGAGAATGATCTGTGAGTTTTAGCACTGACTTGGCTGAATTCCTTTTGTACATCTAAATGTACATTTTAGCATTTGAATAAAACACTGAAGGTGCCCACTAAGATTTCAGTTCTTGTTTTGGTTTATGAATGCTAATACTCGAAGACATTGTTTCAACTCTTCTGTTATACTTGACTCGTTATTAATTATTTCACAGTATATTAGTTAATGAGAGCAGTTGAACTTCGAATGCTTTCACTTTCTAATTCCCCTTTCATGTAAACAGCCTCACTTATCAGAAAGCCAAAAATAAATATCTAGGTTTCATCCAAATCTCTCAAATATTATTGGGTTGAGATCATATTGAAATCTGACTTTCTGTTCTAAGAGTTTGAAATAGAGGGATTGGAACTACGTCATGTTTAGTCTGGGAAGAGACCTGTAGTTTTGGTAGATGTGATTTCAAAAGCATCTCAGGTGCTAATGAATCCAAAGTTGATCCATTAATTTTTCCACTTCTTTTTTTCCACACTAGGTGCACACCAGATGATGGCCATACTCCAAACTGCACTGATGATGAAAAACACATGATCCAAAGCAATGCATACTGTGGTCTGATCACAGATCCAAATGGTCCATTCCAGAACTGCCACTCAGTAGTCGATCCACGGAGTTATTTTGAAGATTGCCAGTATGATCTCTGTGAACTTCACTTGAACAATGCAGCCCTCTGTGAAAGCCTACAGGCTTATGCAGATGTATGCCAAACTGCAGGGGTCCAGCTGGCACCATGGAGAAATGCAACCTTTTGCCGTATGTATCAAAGATTGCTAGAAATTACCACTTGTCAGGAGGATATAATGAGGATTTCCTGAAGACAGAGCCTTACAACCCTGTTTTGAATTCATGTAACACTGAGAATCTTGACTGATAAGGCTAAAGATTTCAGGGTTATATGTAGTTACTCAGTTTGATTCCTCTGGGAAGATAATAGTGAAAATAGTTCAGCTGCTTTGAATGAAAGGAAAGAATTCCTTCTGATCCATCTTAAAATAGAATTGGAGGCCTTTCCTTTGAATTCCTCTCTGCAAAGAGAGCAGGATGAAGGAGGAACTCTTGCGACAAGCTGAGCAGGAGATCTGGAATAAAAGGAGGAGAGTGTTGCAAACACTATCAGTGGTGCGGACTCCAATATCTGTAAGAGCAGGGAGTGCTGACCATTCTTTCCTACAGGATGTGGAGGAAAGCATCAGAGTGTCCTTTACAGGCATAGTCATTCACGGTTTCAGATGGGGGAGGACCCAACAAGGATAGGCAGCCTGGAATTAAAGAACAGGACTGGAGTCAATAGTAATGGAAGACTGTAACAATGGGGGTTGTAACAATGGAGATTACTCAGGGTGGAGAAGGCAGGGAGAGTAGGGAAAAGATGCAAGAGACAGAAACACACAGAGGCACAAGACAAAAGGTGTCAAGTATTGAAGTAATAGGTGTCTGTGTTAGGAAGTAAGTAGGAATAATGATTTTTTTGTTGTTGTTTGAGTATTGGTAAAGAGTAAATAATTCAGGCATATATTATAGGAAAAACCCATCTATATTATTTTTAGAACAGAATTTAAATACAAATTTAATGTCTGAAATGCCTGAACAGGTCTATTCCCACTAGAAACAATAAAAGGAACAGGAAATAGTAATTCACTGACCCATGAGCCTTCTGGGCTGAAGGTCAAGGGGAGACTAAAAAGCTTGTCTGAAAACACTGGAATTACTGAAACCAAATTTCTTTTCTGACTTTTGTATCCCATATGACTACAGTCTCCATCTAGAGAATTTTCTAGGCTGGGGATGTTACTGAGGCTTCCTTTCCTAGAGGTTCTATGGTGAGCCGTCTCTGAATCTCCTCTTTCTGCTGAAAGAGCTTGCAGGATCCCTTCTCCTTGCCTTGCACCTGTTTCCCTTAATGAACCTGTATATATTTTTGTCCTCTTCCAACTTCACCAACTTATTTCCGGTAGATCACCTGGGCCAAATTAAGTGGGAGGATGGCCAGAGAAATGTACAAGGTCATTGAATTGTCTCTGTCTCCTTAGAAAAGTAGGCTAAAGATAGAGTGAGAAAATACATCATTATAAATTGTCTCATATCAGATAAATATCTGGAAGCTGAAAAAAGATTGCTCAGGAAGGTCCAGTTCTCAGACCTTCTCATGAAAACATAACAGTGTTTAAAACATCTAATTACAAAGGGTAGTTATATCTCATACATGTAACAAAATGAAAAAATAGTAATGACCCTGTCTACATACTGACTACTTAACAAGCCTTAAAGACCTCCATGAAATGAAAAAATAATAAGACATTGCAACATGTCTGGAATTAAATATCGGAACTACAGACTAAATATAACACATCTAGGACAAATAGAAAATGTGACATTGATATCGTCTCTCCAATGAAAGAAATCAAGAAATCATGTTCGTATGGAAGGAAATGCACTCTCTGAGTGAAAGTTAAGAGAGGTAAACATCAAAATAAATTGGAGTCTGGTGAGAAAACAAAGGCATGCATGAAAATGCTGCTAATTCCAAGATGTTCACAAACAATTCAAAAGAAATAAGAATATGATACTAAACAAACAGCTATACTTCAGTAATTTAAAAATATTAATATATGTCATCATCTTTTCTTACACAGCATTGGCCTGTCCGGCCAACAGTCACTACGAGCCCTGTGCTGCAGCCTGCCCTGCCACCTGTGTTGACCCGATGGCTCCTGTTAC
>VZUI01066184.1:0-35995 GCA_013401135.1 Cettia cetti | reverse complement strand
AAACCTCCCCCCGCAAAAAAAAAAAAAAAAAAAAAAAAAAAAAGAGAAGGGGTTTTCTAAGGCCCTGCTATTCACCCAGTGTATTAAAGTCTAGGACTTGTCCAAGGCTTCAGATCCCTTAATCATGCTAGCTTAGTTTCAGTGGTATATTTTTAGCATGTGGTTAGAACAATATAATTGCTACTTTATGCAGCTGCAATAAAATGTAGCTATTTAACTTCAGTGTGCCAAACACAACATGTAGTCTTGCAAGGCTTGGAACAACACCTGCTCTCATAAATTTGCTATAATAAGACTCCCTAGGCTGGAGTGTTGGATGTCTGACCCTACTCTTGTCAGGGTGCTTAAATGCAATGTAGCATTCAGACAACTTTCTTGTTCTTTTTTTGGATGGATGAGTGTAAAGACATGTAGACTGTGGCTGTGCAGAGGCAAGATAAATGGAAAAGGCACTTCAGTAACACTAATGCAGGTACTAAAATAATATTATATCAGAATGAGGTGGCATCTGGACAAATCGTTTTCCTGCAGTACCTCAATCATTTATCTTTATGTGGTATCTTGAACTGATGCTGTGTGCAGCATCAATTTCTGCACTTTACAGCACGTGTCAAAACTGGGAATTGTTGCTTTGAATTGTTGCTTTTTTCATGTGCTTCTCTTAAAGGTCAGGAGAGGAAGCCCCCCAAATAAAGTTTTGGTTTTAGCATATTTCTCAAATAATGTAATATTTCTGAAGATGGAAACAGTCAGAATATTGGCACAGTACTGAAATACTAGATATTGTAGTGTAAAATATCCAACACTTTTTTAAAAATCAAAAATACCAAACACTAGGTGTTTCTTAAAAGTTTTAGTCTGTTTAACCTTATTTTTGTGCAAAAGTGCCTATTCATCTGTTAATTTTTGATTTTGCATAAGTTAATTCATTTCTAAGGTTTCACTCCACCAACTGCTTCTTATTTCCTCTTCAATAAAGTTTACAACTCTAATTCACTTCTCTCCCTGCTTCAAAAACACCTGTCTTCTGCTGGATGAAAGAATATGTTAAAGATGACTTCTGTTCATCCCTGACTGATACTATTGGACTTCAGTTGGCAAAACAAATGATTTAATCAACATTTATCTGGCTTGTACTGTGTGTATTACACCCTACCCTGCACAGCCAGGCTGTCAAGGATTCCATGTTTTTCCAAGAAACATATACTCTTTTTCCCAAAGCACAAGCAGACATTTAATACTGAGCTGTTTTCACTCCACTTCTTCCAAACTCTTCCAACCCTTTCTCTTCTGGAGAAGTATTAGTGCCACCACCATTTGGAAGGGCTCAAACCTACTTGAACTTAGCAAGTTTCCTGTCAGCTCTTCTGGCTGGCTAAAGAGGCTGGGATAGTCATTCCTTGCTCCCTGTTTCTGGACCAAGTGGGCTTTAGGGTTGTGCTGCTGGGGTGCAGAAAACCAAAGTCCCCCAGTCCAGAGCCCTGGGAACAGTGTTCTCAGCCCAGTGGAGGTTTTACCTGATTCCAGAGCCCTGACTCAAAAATAAGGACAGTGTGGTCTCCCTGATTTCAGATTTTAGTTTGACACCAACTGTGGTAGCTTTAGCACATGAACAGCCATAAGAACTGCTGAGGAAGAGGACCTCTAGCTTTCTTTAAGTTCTTCTTCTGCTCTCTGCTTATTCAGCGTATTGAAGAAGTCTGTACCATCACACGAAAGCCGGTGCTTTCAGCGACAGCTGAAAGCGACAGCGACAGCGACAGCATTCACGGGATCGTGGGGTCTTCCTTGTGCATGTGTGGGACAACACTGGAAATGACAACCTCTCATCCACGACAAGCTTTCCTATGCAAAGGTTTGAGAAATCCTGCTGTGCTCACCTTGTGTACAAATTGCTTTCAATCATTTTTCAGTCTGTTTCAGAGCCTTACGGGCAAATAAAAACAAAATTTGAGCACTTTGAAAAATACCCAGAACAGAATAAACCTCTGGCCAAGTTTCCACCAGTCTAGGACATGTGTCCTACAGTTTTATGCTAAGCAGAAATTCTCAGGCACTTAATGATCACTCTGGAACGTGATTTTGTAACACTATCCTTGGGTGAGAGATAGTTTTGAGGCCTTGGCTGTTGTTTGTTTCTACAGGGGCAGTGCTGCTCATGTGATCAGTGATTTTAATAAGGAAGGGAACTGAGAGATTCCTCCCTTTGCATGCTGAATTCCTATTTTACAGCATTATATAACTCTAATCCCTGTACCAGCACTTCAGCAGGATGAAAGTGGCGGGTGTTTGGCTCTTTTCCTGTCACATCATCATAGTGTAATGGTGGATTTAGCAGGGTGAAGTGAGGATTTTCATCTCTTACCACCTCTTATGACTGTCTCTGAAGCCAGTAATAGTCATGCCTCCTGTGGGTGTTCAGGACTGGTGTTAAGGGCCAAAAGACTTCCTTTTTCTGGACAGTGAGTTGATTAAGCTGCAAGAAGTTTGTCCTTGGATGAGGGAGGAAATCTTGGTTTAGTGCTGAACTCATCACTCAGGAAATTGTCTAAGCTGAATATGTAAGTTTTTGGCAGATGTTGCATTTCTACCAGATTTGGAGGAAGAATAAGGATTTGACAGTATAGCTTTGAAACAATGCACTTAGCATTTAAAATGGATGCATTGTGGCAGCAGTGCTATCTAAATTTTCTTTGTAACTCTCTTTCACTTTTTACTGCATTTTTAATTTGGCTTGTAATGCACTACATGTTTTACAATGGGATAAAATACCAAACTTACTCATTTGGCAGAGTCATAAGACTGTATGGTCAGTAGTAAAAAGCAGTGTTAAGTCAGGTTCTGAAGACAGAAGCAGTTGGAGTTTTAGATGTATGCAGCCCATTTACCCCCTGAAAAAAAAACAGTGGTATACTAACCAAATGTTAGAATTAGGGGCATATTCCACACTCCTGTTAATATTGACCATCAAAATTAAGAAGCTGTAAGTCAGGTCTAAAGAGCACCTGGTCTCAGAGTAGGTTTCTGCTCTCTAGGAGTCTTTACATTGAACCACTGGATAAAGTAGAGTTTAGGAGATTTTTCTTAAAGTCAGAAAAAAAAAATATAGTCAGGAACAAAGATTAAAATGTCAAAATTTAACCAGGCTTCCTATTCAAGGATTACTAACTTGAAATAAAAAAGTGGAGATATGAAGAAGTTTTAAGGGTAATTGTTAGCAAAATGGTGACATTGCTGTTCCAGGGAATATAGCTGCTGTGGCCAATTAAGATTGTTAGTATAATGACTCTAAGTTATTTGCTGAGAAAGAAAAACAGTTTCTTAATTAGAAAAAATGTTGAGGTTACTCAGAAACATTTTAGTAATTGTGACAGAGGAAAAACTACTGTGTTTTGTTTTGTTATTCTTTTATTCAGTAAATACAGTTTGTAGAAGAGCAAGAGCACTCTGCAATTGAACCATCAGATTTTAGTTCGTGCATTAATCAGTCTCTTCAAATGTGTATTATAAGCATGATATAGCAGCCTTATCATTACTATGTGCCTGAAACTGAGCAGATGTCCAGTTGCCAGAAACACCAGTGGTTCCCTAAGGTGACTTTCTGCCAATAGGAAGAACTGCACTAAACCCAGCCTTTTAACACAGCTCTGTGGGAAAAGACAACAGCCTTAAGGCCAGAAGCACTGGCACCTGAAGCACTACCAGTATCAGACTTGTTGCAGG
This sequence comes from Cettia cetti, assembly GCA_013401135.1. Classification (NCBI taxonomy): domain Eukaryota; kingdom Metazoa; phylum Chordata; class Aves; order Passeriformes; family Sylviidae; genus Cettia; species Cettia cetti. Next base: position 32,272 of record VZUI01066184.1, on the reverse strand, counting down.
TAACACTAAGCTGACTTCCCTTACTCTCTGAGCACAGTGTCATAATTAATTCAGTGTGTAAGGCAAGGTCTCACATAAGCTTGCAGTACAGTTTCTAGTTGTGTTTAACGCTATTTGGGATTTTGGTTGCACTTCATTTATTGAAATGACAGCCTTGATTGCTTTACATCCATCTTAAGACATTCAGTAATTCAAGCAGTTATTATGCAAGGCAGATAAGGCAGCGTGAATATTCTGTCTGAAAGAATTTCCTCCTTCACCCCTTTTCTCTGCTGCCCTCCTTGCTGAACTCACAACCACTGTGCAAGCAGAGCCTTGAGTAAATAAACACTAAAATGGCCAGTGGGAGCTGCTGCAGCCCTGCAGCAGAAGGCATCTCTTCATCACCCCTTCCACAGATGGAGACAGAGTGGTGGGAGGGGACCTCTTCCCCAAGATGCCAAGTGACTAAGACAGGTGTCAGATCTGCACACACTCTGGCACCAGCATGGTTTTACTGCAGCTTTGAGACAAATCTCTTCCTGTGCTGCAGTTTCTTATCTGAAATAAGGGAATTGTTTTTTAAAACACAGACTCTTTCCATCATTGAAGTAAAATTTAAATAAAAAAGCTTTCTATACTGCTACTGGCACTGTGTGGAGACATATTGATGGTGTCAGATAGTACAGAAACAGTGTGAAGACACGTGGGATGGCAAAAAGGATTGGCCTGCAGTCCGGTTCTTTAATTTTAATCACAGCAAATGATACACTGTGGTGGCCAGATGGTTTGGTTTTACTTTATACAGTTGGTTGAAAAAAACCAGAATTAATTATCACAAAATTGAGAAGTTTTCAGCAACCTAAAAGTGTACTAAATTAAAAACTGCCCCTTAAGAACATTTTCTGCTACTTCTTCTAGTGGAATGGTGTGCACCGAAGTCTTGTAAGCACGCTTTGTATGTATGATTTTAATCTTTCTCCCTGACCAAGTTACAAGAAGTTAAAGCCTTGTGTCATTTAAAAGCATTGGTTTCATTTGTTGCACACAGGTTTTTTTTCCTTCCACTGTATGAGGGAATAGCTGCATTACAAGGTTCTTAGTAAGATGCCCTGACTGAGTGACCAAGACATGGCTTTCCTGGCCTTGGTGCTTTGGAAATCCTCATCACTGATCTGTATTTGCTTTTATTGTCATTGAATTTCTCAGAGATCTGTTGTTGTTTTTTCCCAAACATAGGCTATGAAGAGAACAGTTTGCCTGCACACCTGGAGGAGATCTTACATCTGTGTTTGCAGTCTGGGAACTGACAGCTTCCTGATTGTATTCACTCAGAATGAAGAGTTCCTGTTCCATGGGAAACCACAGTGACCCTGACTGGCATTGTCACAATTTTTCCAGAGACTTTTGTATGGGAAGTGATTGGTTTCTTCAGTTTTTCCATGCATACAGGGTCTGCTTTTGTCCCCATCCTCAGCTGCACTGAAATTGTGGTTGAAACAATGTACGGAGTGCTGGTGGAGGGCTGCAGAGTGGCCTTGGTGAGGAGTGGTGGGGACTGCCCCATGCTGAGCACAGCCAGCTCTGCTCACTCCACAGGACTGACCACAAGGCACGGCTGAACCCTGCAGACACAGTGGCAGTGCCTCAGGAAGAGCCCGTGTGAGAAAGGGCAAAACGCTGCACAGTCAGTGAGGAGTGAGGGGAGGGTGTGGAAAACAGCCCTGCAAACACCAAAGTCAGAGGAGGAGAAGATGTTCCAGGTGTCCAAGCAGAGATTCTCCCTGCAGGAGATCACAGTGGAGCAGGCATCCACACTGCAGCCCATGGTAAGGACCACACTTTGGCAGGTGCGCATGCCCTGAAGGAGCCATGGTCCATGGAGAGCCCATGATGGAGCAGGTTGATCCTGAAGTGCTGTAGCCCATGGGAAGGAGCCACCCTGCAGAAGAAAAGAATGCAGAGGAAGGAGAGAAAAGAAGATTTGTTATGGACTTACCACAGCTCCCATTCCCTGCACTGCTTGGAAGGAGGGAGCAGAATCATCAGGGAATGAGAGAGTGAAGTTGAGCATGCCAAAAAGAGGGACTTGGGGGAAGGTTTTGTTTTGTCTTTCTTTCTCTGGTGGTTACTCTATTTTAATAGAGAATAAACTAAATTAATTTTCTCCAAGTCAAGTCTTTTTCTCATGAGAGTAATTGGTAAGCAAACTCCCTCCCTTTAACTTGACCCTTGAGCTCTCTCATCTTCTTTTCTCCCCTGTCCTGCTAAGGAGGTGGAATGAGAGCAGTTGGGTGGACAGCTGGCAGCTGGCCATGGACAACCCACCACAATCACAACAGAATTGTTACACTTGAGGAGTCACTCTGTGTAACTACTCAGCTTGATTATTTTTACCACTCCAAGTTACAGGTGCATGTTTTGCCTCTGTGGACAAATTGCCACCTGATTGTTTCTACAACTGTGCAGATGTATGGTGAACTCAGAAGAAAGCACTACAGCCCCATTCAGAGAAGCTGCAGTTCACTCTGTTCCCATTAATAAGTTGCTTTCCTGCAGCTTCTGCAAACTGCTAACTTGATTTAGAATTAAAAGCTTTCAGATACCTTTAAGGTGAAGAGTAAAAATCAGATATTTGCATGCAAATTTGAATTGCTTCCTTATCATGGACCCAGGATTTTTTTTCAGAGTCCTTTTCATATTTAGTCCTATGCTGACTTAAAGGAATGTTTACCACTGCGTGTACTTACTGGGAGCTTATGTTACTGGGAGATGCCAGCAGCTGCTTGTCCAAAGTGCACATTCACATTCTTAGAGGTTTTCACAGAAACAAACTTCAGGCTTTTAAACTTTTCCAGGAACTGCTCTCTAGTATTAAACAGCCTTTTACCCTTCTTCTTCTGAGTTTCCTTTTAGATCAAAGAATACGAAATTTGTAGTAGTGATGTCTCAAGTTTTAGCTTTCATGTTTTTTAGATTCTATGCTGCCTAGGTGTGTGAAGTGCTAGTAAGCTCTCTTCACAGAGTAAGTAGACAAAACAAATCATTTTCCTGCTGAAGAGCAAGGACAACAAGTACAACTTACAGGCACAAAAGCATCAACAACAGTGGACTGAAGAGAGAAAACGAGGATGAGACTTCAAAACCTGAAGCTGTAATTGGACAATTAAACCCCAATATTCAAATGGACCAAAACTTATAAAACCTCATGATGGGTTGTCCATTTTGTGACCATTTTAAGTGCACCTTGGGTGTAGCCCTGGCCAGGCTCTTGTGCTGCCCAAGCTGTACCCTTAAAGGCCTTTCAATAAATATGTACTTTATTCTCAAGCTCTGTTTGGTCTCTGTTCCATGTCAGCCTTCCCAAGGCACTCAAGTACTAGAGGGCATATTTATCCATTGTCCTGGCCTTTTACTCCAGTACTGCAGACTTATTATTTTTAAATACTCCAATGTCAGCTTTAAGGCATAAGAGGACAAATCAACTGTCTATTCACCTGCTGATGATAAAGAGTTAACTTACAGCTTCTATACTCTCCTGAATTTAATTACTGTTCTTTCCTTTCTCTATTAGCTTTTGTTCAGTTGTTTGCTCTTTACAAAATTTTTTGACTCCTTTTATGCACACACAATACCTTGTGACTGTAAATACTAATTAGTTTTCTTTCTAAATAAGATTCCTCCTAAACAACTGAAATCATGCCATGTCCAGGTAAAAAAATTTCTTTAAAGATGTACTATTGAATAGTTGTTACAATGCTTTGTGGATGCTCCCTCTAAGAAAAAGAGCATGATTTTTTTTTATATTCCTGAACTTATTAACAAAAATATGTTTAATTCTTCAATAAGGTTTCTTAAATTAAATGAAGTAGAAAAACAGGTCAAATCAATTCAGAAAACCTGAGCACAGCTTTAGCTTTCAGTTATAGTTGTAAAATATTTTGGCAGTTAAAACTAACAAAAGACTAATGAAAACAGAATTTATTTTACTTAACTGGTTTTTGTGAATTTTTGGGAGGGGGAGTGGGGGGTGGATACATTAATTTCTTTGCTCACAGCCTGGAAAATTGGTCTCAAATTCATTAATGCAAAAGCAAGGATTAATTTTGAGTAACTCTTCAGACTGAGAGGAATTGCCCAAAGAGATGTATCTTATGTTTTAGACAAATCATATCAACATGGTGATTTTTAAGAATTATGATAGATGAAGAACTAGTCTATTAAAGGGTCTTAGTCCAACAGCTGAGGGGAACCTACCTGGTTTCACAAACAGAATATGAAACTCACACTTCTGAAGCTAAAGAGCGCATTTCTTTTCATGAAATTAAACCTTCAGACAGCTTTGAAACCCCAATCTGGTTTTTCCCCCTTAATTTCTTTTCAAATTGTGATTGCAAGTCTGAGTCAAATTTTTCAGAGCTTAGAGTTCAAGTGATTTACTCTTAACAGTGAATGATGATATTATGACTGGTTCCAGGATGAGGAAAACACTTTAAAAATGAAAAAAAGAAGTCTGCATGTTCAGCAAAAATGCCTGGAAACAATGATCTTTGCATTTTAAACTCCAACAGATTTCCTTGCCTTTATTTTAATTGCATATGCTGATTAAGCACATGTATTCCTCCTCTAAATACACTGGAGCTGCACCTTGCTCATAGAGCGCAGCTCCTCAGTGCAAGTTCTCTAATGAGCATTTTTATCAGTTTTTCAGACTAAAACACAAAGCAATATTCTTTGCCAATACTCAGTTTAAAAAAACACTCGAATAAACGTTGTGCCTGCTGGTATTTTTTCATATCTTAAACTTTGTCAAGAGTTACAGCAGCTAAGAACTACCTTGAGATTGCTGTGGCAGCATGAGACAACTTTAGAGCACAGCCAGAGCTGCATAGCACAGTGGTGATGAAATTCCTCTTGAGGAATACAAGCTATAAAAGGTTGAAAGACCTTCATGCATCTTTCCTTTAAATTAAATTCCATGCTGGTTTTATTTTTGTGCATTGCCTCTCAGGATATAACATCAAATTCTGAAAGTAAGATAAATAGATATTATTTTCCTTTTTGTTTTCTTTGTCCTATCCCATTATTATACCTTTCTCTCAACTCTCCAGGATCCTTCTGACAGAAAAATACAGGAATAACAAAAGTTACCAGGTTTTTTTTCAGTCTGAACTCTCTAACATAAAAAATTGTCATCGGGGTTGGCCAAAGGTTTTGGATATGGTACAAAGTAAGTTCCTGGAATCCCACAAGTCCATTCTACATTGGTCGCTGCTGACCAGGCATGAACCATGGATGGACCTTACAGGCCACCCTTTGCACGTCCTCTGTTAGGGATTATTAACCATGGTGAGTTACTAGCTTGTAATTCTCTACATGCTGATGAATATTTATAGGCGTTCTCGGTAGTTCTCACTAGAAATATATTTTAAAGGGACTCTCAGGATGCCTATATTCAGGATATAAAATGAAACGGTCTGTTTAGATTTAAAAGATCTCATACCGTTTAAAAATGATAGAAAAATTCTATCCATCACCATATCCACAAAGCAGACTATGCTTGCAACCTGCAGCAAAGCAGTGAACTGCAAACATAGCTTTTAAGCAAAACTAAGTAGTCTGAGGGGAAAGATGACAGAATTACTGAAGTGCCTTCACATGGTAAATTACATTAAATTACGTTTAATTTTCAAGTTTTTCTTGCTATTTAGCAAAAGAAGCAAAATGTGGCTGGTTCTGGGCTTCCAGAGTTAGTAGCATGTTCAGCTATATGCACAGATGCAAAAAAAGATATCCATCTTTGGATTTTCATAGGGAGACATCCCCTGCTGCACTGGACTTGAACATGCTTGTGTTTCCCACTGAGTCCCTCTGTTTCATGAGGGAATCTGGTGCTCTGTGTGCCATGAACTCTTCTGCCTGTTCACATTGCACTAATCTTGCCATTTAGATAATCCCAGACTCTATCCCAGGGAGGGACTGACAGATTACATGCAATTACTGCTATCAAACTGCTATCAAATCAAACTGTGACTTATTAAATGTCAGAATTATTTTCAAGGTGGAGTAAGCATGTTATATACGTTCTTCAATTTGAATTTATATAATCACTTACCAAAAATTATTTGTTAAATTGTTTAATTAATTCCTTTTGGTGAATTTTATGATATTTACTATCCCTATCCTTCCAAAGAAGAAATAAGTTTTATTTATTCTATTTCTTTTTTCTACTTAGGTGGAGGAAAGGGGATGGTTGCCTTTTTTTTTTTTTCAATTACAGCCTAGTGTGTGTTGTGTAAGAGTCCCAGAGAGATTATGGTGTCACCTTAATACTTTATAAAGGGCTTTAGTGGCATTAGAATATTACTTAAGTAACCTTAACAACAATTCAGAACCCACTTACAAAACCAATTTTAAAAGGCATCTAATGAAGTTTGAGAACCACAAGAAATTATTATTAATTATAAAAAGAGAGGAGGAAGAAGTAAAGTTTAATTGCCATCTAGTCATGTCCTCAGTGTAGGCTATCACAACAATTTAGTCTCTTATTAGTTGATATCAGTAGAACCTTGTTGTCCCTTTGCACTTCATGACTTTGGTAGCAGACAGATTTCTGCATAAGTATTTTTGTAATGTAAGAAAACAGACACAGGACCTAAAGCAATAACAAGGCACTAATTTACAGGTTTATTATTGTGCATTCAGAGTTACATATTTTCACATACAAGCACACTGAGAAGCTTACAAGCAAATTAAATCAGAAAAGGCCCTAATAAAAAAGCATTAAACCTGTGTGAAAAAAATTATAGGAATATGCAAATAGAAAAAAATTATAGGAATATGCAAATATTAGGAAATTTGCAAATATTAGGAATATGCAAAAATTATAGGAATATGCAAATAGGAAAAAATATAGGAATATGCAAATAGGAATATGTATGTTCTCTACATACCATTTACATTGTATGTAGAGAACATACAATTTACATGAATGCTTTTATGATAAATATGCAATTTACAAATAAACCTGGTTTGCCTGCATTGTACCCAACATCCATCTAAGACAGCACCTTCAGAACACCATAATTTTTCCAAAATGATTGATCTTCAGTCAGTCAGTCTGACCACCAGCTGGATAAAGGTAAGCCAGTTAAATTGTCTCTGGGTCATGTCTGGTATAAAAATAGCAACACTTCACTAGACAGGTCTAAGATACTCAGGTCCACTCTCCTGTCTCTGCTCTCCTGTCTCTGGAAAAAGGCAGGAGCATGTGCCTAGGGAACAGGTACCCTCGTCACCCTCTCTGCTTCCAGCAGCCTACAGCCACTCCTTCAAAGAAGAGGTTCAACAAATGGGTTAAATGGGTTTTTCCTCCCCAAAATAATCTGGGTTTTAAACTCATATTTACTTTTAGCCTCCATACCACCTTGTGCTAATCAGCTCCACACTATGATTGCACGGACATTCTTCTTTATTTTTAAGAAATCAAATTCTTTCACAAATTATTTTGCAGGAAAGTTTCAAAGAATTCCAGAAAGGCTGCCTTGAGATTAAAGGAAAATAAGGCTTTTCATTTCACAGTGACCTGTGTTTTTTATGTCTACAGATAAGATCATTGCCTGTAGTAAAGGGATCAGATAAAACTTTTAAATGGTATTGTCTTCCTACATCTTTAAGTCCAAATATTTTATTCCTGTGGCTTGCAGAGATGGTGCTAATATATAAAAAGGAGAGATACTTAGTTTGAATTTTGCTTTGGGGAAAAGCTGGGGTCAGAGTTTAGTCTCTTGAAGCTTCTCCCTATAACAGATGTGGATTTCTCTGTCCTCATATTGTTGTCCTCATTGTCTGCAATATTTAAGTTTGAAATGTTTCATTAAACTTTCCCCTATATTTTATAGCATTATCTATAGAAAACTTGAAATTTCCTAGATCCAGTCAATCACACCCTTAAGGGTTTTTATTTCATAACCTGTGTTAGTAGCCTTGAGTCCCTACCATCACATATGAAGGTCTAAGGGCCATGTGGAACAGGGCTAGGAGGTTCCAGGTGACCTGGGTGGTTCCTTACAATCATATCCAGAGGCAAATAAGCACATGCCTCTTTGACAGGGGCACTGCTCAGGCAATAGGTTTCTGTGTGTGTAACCACTGATGCTGGATTTAAGTCACTGGAACTAAATTTTGTTTTTAACTGTAATGCCTCTAAGTTCAGGGGCGTTTTTTCAGGCCTCACATTTATGTCAGAATTTAATATATAATTTTTCATCCTTTCTTGCATTCTCAAAGTCCTGTCAGTCCCTCTGATAGGTGTTGCTTTTCTTTTCCATCTGCCTTTCCTCCCCTTTGTATTTCATTGCCTGCAGACCTACAGTAATACTTCTCTGCTTCTACATTCTCCCTCATTCTACTTCTGGACTTTGCTGGAGGGTAATAGACATGAAAACATGTACTCCCCAGCTAGCATAGACGTGGACATGCAATAAGTCTGAGAAATTTTTGCTTTAATTAGAGAAGTAACTTTTCCTCAGAGTGAAAGTGAGGATATTAAACGGCTAAAAAGAACAGTGTTGCCAGTATAGCCCTTCTAATCTGTGTGCACTTCATCACTATAATCCCTCAGTGAAGCTATTCTGGCAGGAACATGGCAAGAACTTGAAGCTCCTTCTCCTACTTGCACCTAATTCTAGCTTCCATGTTTCCATTTTAGTCTGGTTTATTGCACTGCTTCTTCAAGTTTTCCCATGTTTTCTTTTAATTCTTAATAATCACCTTTGCTGATAAGCATGTCATGCTTGTTCATATGCTTATTTTTTCAAATGCTCCACCTCAAAATTTGATGGTTTTTTTTCAGATTCATCAAATAGATAATTTAGAATAACTTGATGATTATCTCGAAGAGCTATTTAAATAAAAAGTAGATTTTTCTGACATTTTAACCTTGTCTTCCAGAAGGACAATAACAACAGAGTTCAGAGAGTCTTCCATGCCACATGAAAGAAATATACACATTTTCAAGGACTGAGATGGCTTATTTTTTAATATTCCCATTTATGCTGTTGCTTTTTTCAGAAGGCTTGAAAAGGAAAATGTAAAAAAACAATTGCAGACCACATTATTTACTAAAAAAAACTGTCTACAGTTTCTGAAACCTGTGGTTCAAACCTTTGATATTTTTCCTTTGAGCACTGCTGTTATTTTGGTAGGGCGGGGCAGGGAGGAATTCTGAGTAACATTTAAGTTCTTTAAAACTTCCTCTTTTTAGTGACCAAGAAATTTGGTAGATATACACTTGGGAAATTCTGTGTTGGTGTTTCCAATGCCTAACTATTGAAAATTTTGATTAGATGAAAAACAATAGAAGACTGAAGATTGCCATTTTAAGCTACCTTTCTTTTGCTTGCTGTTCTTTGTTATTAAAAATATGGCATTCTTTGCCCGCTAGGGATATTTTGAAGTGACATATTTCCAAATACCGCTTCACATGTTTCAGATTCTGGTTTTATTCAGTATTTCACAAAGAAAATTCCTGCTGCTTCTCAGTATTGAAGGTCTTGATCTTTTAACTGACAGGATGTTAGTGGGCAGCTATTTTTGTCTGGGGAGACTGCTAAAAGTGTGCAAGGAATGAGTAAAGATTAGGAAAAAATCACCTTTTAATGATAAGTACAGTATATGTCTCTGTCAAAGTCCTCTAGGCATCCATGTGCACTTTTTCCCCCTTCTCTCTCTCCTCAGCAGCATTGCCCTGACTGGCTGCAGACCCTGGTTTATGCAACATAGGTTCAAATACATGCTGAAAGTCTGTTCCAGCAACAGCCCAGCTTGTTGCCCTTTCACACTTTAGGCTTGTACTCATTTCTGAAAAATATCTTGCAATTCTGATCTTATATGATTAGCACGTCACAGCTCTTTATTTGCCTAAAAATACTGGAAGACCACGTGAGTCTGCATGATGTGGCCCTAAACCTTATGTATCACAGGCAGCTTGCCCAGCTGGTTCTGCCACCAGTGCACACCCCATGGATGCACCACCACAATGCTCATCACTCCTGGCACCTGAAAAACAGCTCTCATGACCTGTAGCAACAGGTAGTATTCAGTTCTTTTGCCGTCTTGAGACCAAATTTGTCTCTCCTGAGTGTTGACACTGCTTTTAAACTGAACAAGCAAGAGCCTTGGCCCAGAGAAAAATTCATCTCATGCAGCTGCACAGCACTCGAGGGCAATGGGACTGTGCCCTGCTCTGCAGAGAAAAGCTGCTCGAGTGGTGCTCACCTTCCTCTGGTGAGACATCACTGCAGTGCCACTGGTGGGACACCACCTTTGCAGTAGCCTTAGGTGTAACAGCTGTATTTTTACATTCTACCAGTTTAGTCTATAACTACTGCATGCCACAGTATCTGCTGTAGGGCTGAAATGCTGTAAACCTGTACACAGCTTTGTCCTGCAAGACAGCACAGACATTATGACACTACAAGTTTCTACAATTTGAAGCAGCAGAAGCAGCAGTCCTGCACCCCCTGTACTGCTGGCCACCCTTTTCCACCCTCACTTTTTCTGTTCTCTTGTAGAACCCGGTATTGTGACACCAGGCAATGCAAAAATGTAAGCAGTATGTTCTATAGCTAACTGTATTTATTGGTATTCAATCTTATTGCAAGCTTTTGCCTGGATCTGTTCTAACACTTGTTTCCAAGTGTGACACAAACACTTCTGCTGGCCTAAAGGAAGGGAAAGAGCAATGACAATGGGGAAGCAATTTTCAGGACAGCACTGGCTTACAGCAGACTGAGATGCTTTTAGAACTGCTATCTAAAGATAACAAGTTTTCTGTGCTTCATGTACAGCCACTTTCAGTTTTTTCAGGTTTTCCAAGTCAAATTGTGTTGCAGTTTTGACCTATAAGGTAAGATTTGGAACCATATATACAGAAATAATAAAAATGAAAAGTCACTTACTCCAAGACATCTGCACAAAAAGCATCCAAGTATTAAAATGGTTCTAAGTTTTAGTTAAAATTTTATAAATTAAAATGAAGGTTTAGAAACTACCCTCAAAGTTCCTGCATGTTGCTCTCTCAATATTCATGCAGTCTAAATACCTTTAGCACCACAGATGCAAGTGCAAGATGAGAACTGGATAATCAGTTCATCTGAGGCTCTGCAGACTGACTGTGCACAAAGACTGTAATTAGCTGCTAAAACCACAGGCTACTAAAACTGGGTGCCAGTAATCTTGCTAGGGTGCTATATTTACTTAGTCTATCTTGGTTGTGATCTGTAAGCGGTTTAAAGTAGCTCTCAAAGGCAGAGTTGGTGTTTGAATGATCACTGTTGGGAAGCAAGAATCAGCATTTGGATGAATAAATACTGAAAAAGGTTACCTGGTATGTTTGATGCAATGGGTGCCGCTGGATCAGCAGATGACATTAATGCTATGGAAATTCACCACTGGTACACAAAGTTTATGAAGGAGTGCCCATCTGGACAGCTTTGCCTGCATGAATTTAAACATGTCCTGGATCTACATGGACTTACTCCTGAAGCAAACAACTATGTTGAACAAGTATTTCACACATTTGACATGAATAAGGTAAGAATTCATTCTTGTCTTCCTGGCTTTCTTATGGCTGTATCCTTTGATGCACTCCAAGACATGTCTCAGAGAGCTGCAAGCTCCCTACTCAGAGGTAATGGAAGTGATTCAATAAAAAACTCTGAGCAGTTAAACAAGAGTGCCTGGCAAAAAAATGTCGAATGCTCTGTTCCCAGTATATTTTGCTAGTCTGAAAGTTTCATACAGTCATCCTAATACATGCTGATGGTTTCTCATCTTTGAAAGCCAGATTTTTATTATTATTTTCAGTGTGCATTAATGATTGAAATTTTTATTTATATATCTGCTTGAAAAACCTTTCTAAGGCAGTGAGTGTTCAGCTGGATCCATAGGTATTAATGCTTTCAGATAATGCAACATAGGCACAATGAGATTCCTTCTGTCGCAGGATTCATTCTGAACATCTTCTGTGGCCTAATTCGGTATCAGTCAATCCCCCTTTTCCAAAGGCATGTCTGCTTGGTTTTGATCCATCATCCCAGTTTTACTGCTTAACATCCCAGGTCCTCCTAAAGATGCATCCAGTGGCTGTTAGATGCATTGCTGTCTTATGTTATTCCAACACAGTGTTTATACAGGTTCCTTCTAGCCACGAGACTCATCCAGAGCAATTTTCCCCTTAAGCCAAGGCAACACTTTCTACCGAATGTGACAAAAGGAGTGAAGAGTCATCTGTAATCCCTAAAAGAGACACAGAAATCAGGCTTAGACTGAATTGTAAATAATACAAACTCAGCTTTCGGCTAATAGAACAGATGAGCCCATCTTGATACAAAAAAGTATTTTTAAAAAAACCAATAAAGCATTGGTGTTCTCTACCCACATTATTTACCTCAATGTGTTCAGAGGTGTATAAAAAAAATTGTTATTACATTACACAAATTTCTTTAACAGCAGGTTAAAACTGGTCCAAATAGTAGCCACAACTGCTCCAGGCCTTTTCCTGTTCAAGAAATTGCCTTTCTGTTCTTCATTATGGAATTAATTATACTTGTTTCAGAAAATGCTGAGAATATAAGGTACCTTGTGTGTTTTTACATGCAACAGTACCTCTATTACACTGTTTTCTTGTGTTTCCAGATATATCTCCACTCCCAATTCAGCTTGCTTTTTTGGAATTATGTAATTCTTTCTTACATAATCCTCAAGGACTCTTCCTATAAAATCGGGCTTCTTGCATGCTCTTTTCTTCCCACAGCCAATTACCAGATGGTTAAACATACTGAAATTTGATCAAATAGTATCACCTAACTCAATAAATGTGCTAATTACAGATGATGAGCAAACTTCCAGTCTACAAACATGAAACCTGACTGTAAGAAATGGCTAATTTGCTGAGTTCTTTTCAATTAAAAATTTGATGCCTTAAGTTTCCCAGAAAAGCTTTATGAATGCTAACCTTCCTGCACAGCATGTGCAGACAGTGTCTGAGCTCACCCAGGAGCTTTTCCAGATTAGCATTAATGTGTACTGCAAAAAGCCCTTGACACTTCAGTGCTCTTGAAAAGTGTGGGGAGCTTTGGGTGTTGGGGATTTGGGCTTTTTATTTTATGGCAGAACCTCTTTGGGTTTGCTGATATTTTAAAAGTTCCTAATTGCCTCTCTTCCACTAGAAGTAGTTTATCACCCATGGAATAGTTAATTCGAGTTATCTGAGGAATATTAAGATGCATGCCTTAAATATCTCAGGTTATGTACACTGTATATCAGTTTGACTCTTACCACCAATCAATCTTTCATCTCCTTCTCTGATATCCCCAGAACTCTTTAATCAATTTGTACATTTCCACAAAGTTTCAAAGAGTAGGCATTTCAGTTAATCAGTTCCTAATGTTTTCATAAAATTTGGCAGCTGGATAGCAGGGACACACCCAGAATGAATGCCCCATTTAGGCAAAATTAAGCTTTTACTCATTGTTTAAGGCAACAGTTGGATGACAAAATGATCAGGCACTTGTATCCTTTTGTCTAGAGAAAATACAGGATGGAGTGTTCGGGGTTTTAGGGGACAAAAGATATAGTTTATATGGCTCTAGGCTTTTGTTTTGCTGTTCTCAGAAGGGCTTGTTTAATTAATGTTCCATGTTAGACAGAAAAGGATGCTTCAGGTTTTTTATCTGTTTGGAAGTCTTCCCCCCATTTTAATGAAATTTAACAATGATCTAGCCTTCAGGGCTTCATAAAATCCATTGTAAATAAAACTGTTTGTGCTAGGCTTAAAATCTCATTATTTAATAATGTGCTCCCACTAAATATCTGATATTCATTTCCTGTTCTGCAAGATGCTGTAACAATCCTCCACTAGCTACTGCTAATCTGAGGCATAGATTTTATTATGTGCTTTGTTCATTGAGCTGTTCCTCAGCTGCTGCAATAGGACCAGGCAAAGTTATTTAGAAGTCAGAATAGGAATGGCACATTTAGAATTGTCAATTACATAAGATTGTATAGTCTATATCCATTTGGAGATGGAAAGAAGATGAAGAATGGGGCTTCCATTCCCAGACGGCTGGCAAGTTTTAATCCCTGCCCAATCTATTTCTATAATTTAGTAGTTGGAAAGGCTTATACACTTAGGGAAATGAGTCAAGTGAACCAGAATATTTTATCTGGATGTTTTACTTTTTCCCTTTAAATACGAATAAAAAAAATCCTTTTTTGATTAAATGGCAACAGTATAGCTACATTGTTCAGATACAGCACATAGCATCCAGATAAACTGTAGCTCAGTTTTATTCTCCTCTTGCTTTGAATAAAGTCTTGTGAAAGCCTCATTGAAAACCCTGTGGCAAATGAGAACCAGGACCTCTCAAACAACATGCCAGGATTTCATAAGTTTTCTATTTGGCATTCCACTGCATCTGCTTAGTTAGACATGATATGTATATTTATTTGTTGTATTTTATGTTTCCTGTGAAGGCATTCTGTGGTGCTTCAGGCTGGCTTAGGGGACTGATTCACGTAACAAGCAGAATGAACTGTGGCCATACCAGCTTGCCAAGAGAAATGAATTTGGGAGTTTTATGGCTTGGCATGGCTTTCTCAGTAACAGTATCCTCATAGTATTCCTGGTCATTCCGACTGCATTAACACTTCTAACAAGAGCATGGCTCAGGCAGAGTACAATGGAAAAGCATTTGTCTTCTGGATTCTGGTCTTAATGCAGAAATCCAGCTCAAGACTCCTTTCCATGCTTAGCAGAGACAAAGGATCTTACTTCAAGATGACTCAGCTCTTTCCAAGTTAGAGGAACCAAGCCTCTCTGCCCTGCCTTATCATCAAGGGAAAAACAACTTATCTGAGTCAGCAGAAACTAACTCTTTCTTAACAGAAGATTTTCTTTAATCAGTTTATGAAAAAAATCCTACACATAAATCAAGGTTCTGAAGTGGCATGATGTGTACAGATGCAAAAAGTCATAATGCCATTTTATTTTGACATTGAAAATTGCAGCATTAGTTTTCTTCTGTTTTCTTCACCCTGTCCTCTCCAAACACACTCCACCCCAAATTCTGTCAGTTTTCTCTGGTAGAGGACCAGATTTTCTCTGCTGCCATTGTGATAAAAATCACTGCCAGATCTATGATATTAGTGGATGAAGAAAAGAATTCAAGATATAATTTCTTTATTTCACAGGCATGTATTTAGATTTTAGGAAGTGAGATTCAAGCAAACAACAAACTTAGGTGTCTGCAAGCTTCTCCCTGAACCTGAAATTGCTGAAGGTGACTCTGTCAGCTTCCAGTTTCTATGATAACAAAAGTGCTATGCTTTAAATATTCAAATTTCTATCACTTTTTTATCTGAAAACCCATCACTGAGCCTGTGAACAGAACATGTGTGTTAAGTGGAATATGCAAATAAATTAAAATGATTACTTTTTAGTGTCTCCCCATGCTCTTGGTGTTCCAGAATTATGTACTTAAAGACATGTTGATAGTTTTTTTTTAACTTTAGGATTATACTAGGAAAAGTACTTATAACATGTTTGGTTTTGATGGGATGTTAAATCAAAGTATGTACTTTTAATTGGAGAGCCATGAAGAGTCTGTTTTCAGTAAGAAGTCCCCCTCTCAAATTTCACTAGCTCTGATTTATACTCTTTCTCCAGGTGCTGTCATGAAAATTTCACCAATATTTGTATTTAAATAACCTGATATTTTCTGTGAGAGATTTCTGTGAGAGCTGAACATTTTTTTCCCCAATGCTAATGATGCTGTATGGTCTCTTTGAAGATTAACAAGAGTACCTAGGCCGCAGACCTGACACTAACTCTTATACAACATGATCATAAATGTCATGTCTTGTCTTCAAGAGAGTCCCTGCTGAAGCACCTGAGAACACGTCAAGGTCCCTCCAGACAAAGAGAAGGACCCACTTATTGATGAACTCTTCAAAAATCTCCTAACTGAGTTGGTTTCCTTGTAGGTGGGCTGGATGAGAGCCTTAAAACCCTCAGGTTTTCCCCTTTCACTACTGGTAGGTTGTGTTAATATTCTTGTCTTCACTCTCTTTTTTAAAAATTACTTTCCTCACCATTTCTCAAACAAATTCTTTTCAGAGGTGTATTTTCAGACAGTTACAATGAATCTTTTCTGGTTACTTCTTTATTTTATCATTGCTATTTTTATTCTTATTTGGAAAGCTTGTAAAAAAGTTATACAGCTGTTTTACATCCCTATTCACCTCCTATAAAAAAACCCCCATATTATAAAACTAGGTAGTGGAAGGAAGGCAAACTTCAATTTTTGTGTAGATCAGAAAGAAGATTTTGTTACTTCAAGAAGATAAATGGAAAGAATTGTTAAATGGAGTGGAAAAAGTGCAGTCAAAAAAACAGGAATAGACTAGAATAAGTGTATAACAGCTTTTGAGGAGACGGAATAAACAAGTGAAATGTAAAACAAAAAAGCAACATTTACAAAATCAAGGCACAAGTATAAAGAGATGGGAATAAATGTTCAAGGATGTGGAAGGAGGAAATAGTGCCTCATCCCTTCTTTGTACATTAATTGAAACCCTTGTGGAACTGAAATGCCAACTATGGAGAAAAGGTGTTGATAAGAAGTTAAAATCTTAACAAGAGATTCATTCTCCATCAGAAACAGAGCCAACAGTTGGACAGAAACAACATATGGGAAAAAAAAACGTGTTTGGTTGCTCACTGCAGTGAGAGAGAGGGTGCTGGCAGTGGCAGCCACAAGATACAACCCCTGGAAGTGTCTCTCCACAAAGCCTCTCCAGTGTCCCAGAAAAGCACTGGAACAGGGATTACTGGACAGAAATACCACCGTGCTTCTTAGCAAGAACACGAGCCCCTGTCTTGCGAGCCCAGGCCACTAGGAGATGCTAGTGGCTCAGTGTCTGCTCACCTTGGGAAAGACTTCAGGCACCAGGAAGGAAAACGTCTCCAGTCAAAACAACGGCACCTAATAAGGGAAGACAGCCTCGTCTTTTAATTAAATATTTGCTGATGATTCTGTTGGCTTGGCTTTCCTTTTTCCAAAGTGCTTAACTCAGGGGATTCTATTGCTAGTAGGGAAAAAAAAAAAAATAATTTCAATTTTTTTCCCAATAGCTGTGCTGTGTAGGCAGACAAAAACAGGAAGCCAGGATTTAGAGTTAAGGATCTATATGTAGCATTATTAACTGGAAAAATCCAATTTGTCTAAGCTGAAATGCTTCATGCAAACAGCCTGTGGCACCAAAACATTGTTGGAGCGAGTATTAATTTAGATCTATTGCCATTAACATGAAGATTTCTGAGGATCCCTCCATCTAGTTCAGCAGCATCATCATCATTCGGTGATTTTTTTCCTTCTTAGTTATCCCAGTTGGAGCCAGGACATTTCATTGGCCTCTCAGACTTTCCCTGGATGAGAGGATACTTTCCCTTCATTTCCAGTAAGACCACTGAAAAGTAGCAGGTTAGCAGCAGCAGGGATTGTTAGTCCCACTTGCAGCTCCCTGATGCCCACCAGAGAAGGTGCAGCCCAAGATCTCTTGCCCACCATGAGTTTAGGAACATCAGTGACTTCACAACAGCTACTAAAAGAAAGTATTCCTGACTTATCCTCCCGAGAAAGGAGGATGCACCTCTTCAGCAGCTAGAAACCCTGGCAAAAATAACAGCTTCAGCAGTGGCTCCTCGTTGTAAGTCATGAACTCCAAGCGGAAAATGTAAAATTGGTATCTCAGAGCACTTCCCATAATCATTAAAACTAAAGGAACAACACTACATATGGTTCTGTGAGAAGGATAAGACTTGTTATTTCATTATGCATGGTTTGCTGGTTATTTATAGATATGGGTGCACTGTAGCATGCATGGCTAACAACACCCACAAAATTACATCTGTAACCAGTTTAATGACAGAAAAACCCTCCTAGACTGGGCTCTGCACGACTAAGATAAGCACAGTTGACTTTCTCATCACCAAGATGTGTATCATTGAGCTATACTCATAATCTCCATGTCAGGAATAATGAAGCAGTACTACAAAAAGAAATCAGACATAATAGCCTCTTATAGATGTATTGTTTTAATGGTCACTGCCTTCTTTTTCAGTTTCAAAGCTGTACGAAAACTCAAGGAGTTAATTGTTCGTACGACTATAGTAGCAGGCACACAAGGAATGTGTGAACTAGCAAAGTTGGGCCAGTGCTTGATCAGTGTTTTCAGAGAGAATAATTCAGCAATTGTATGTCCCACAATGCTGCCAGGGTTTTAACACCACAGAAAGCAGCAATGACCTCTCTTTTCCCCATCCCCATACTTGAGGAGTTAGCACACTTGAGTCCTCTTGACACAACTAGGGGGTTGTGTCCTACTAGAAATTTGTCTCACTGGGGCAAAATCTTTCTGGTTTATAAAGTACAGCACTTAAAAGCAAGCTTCATTCTGATGAAGATAAAAGAAAGAAAGGTCAGCTTGGTCTTCCTCCTTGTATAATGCATACAAGAAATGCAGAATTGAGAAGCTAAACACTGATTCAAATAGCTAGAGTTGCAGAGTTGTCCATAAGGAGAAGAAGGGACCTAATAATTTGGGTCTTAAAAAAAGCAAACAACAAAAAAGCAAAACCCCTTCACACTGAAAGCCTTCTTAGGTAAATTTTCTGTCTAGGATAGGCTATTCCAGCTCTTCTGGGAGGATAGCTGTGGGCCTGATATTTCTGAGTCTGAGAATTGCTACCTCTTCCCAAGAGAAACTTTTCAACAGTTTTTCCTTTCCCAAACAACTTTCTGTAAATAACTATTTTTTCCCATAATATTTCTAAGTAAACAATATTTCTTTCCCACAACTGCCTCTCTCCCAGGTGTTGTTTGCTATTTCTGTTACTTAAGCAATGGAGAGAGGTGTCAATCCCATGGACCAATAATGTGCCTTTCTAGCGCAGCATGTTATAAAAACACTGAATGAATCGTAAATACTGATACTCTTCTGCCTTCTGACTGGTGTCAAGCTCCTTACTTCGTGTCCAACTGTGACAGATTGCCTTCTCTTTCCAAAATTTTGTGTGTTGTCCAGATGACTCTCTTTCATTTGGGTTGTCTAGGTAGTCTCTCTGAAAACATCTCACCCAGATCTGCCTGACCTGGGAGGGAGGTTGCATCCACCTTAAGAGACATAAATGGACTCTGAAGCTTGCTACAGATGATGAGTGGCCACATGCCTACAGGGAGTTGGAATGTACTAGAGGAAGATGACAGGACTGGGGGAAAGAAACCATCCTCAAGAACATCGGAATGCCTGAAATGTTGCTTCCTCTGGTCCTGCCCACACAGCTCCCCTCTGCCACTGAAATGAGCAGTGGCAGATCTCCATATGCACCCAGCACTGGTAGAATCCAGGAATGGATAGCAACAGAATGCTGGAAAGAAGGGGATGGAGAAAGAGAAAAATGGAGCAAAATATAGAAGCATGAGCTCACAAGCAAGCGATGTATTTTTTTTTTTCAGAGAAGACACCACACAGAAATTACCGAGTAAGGAAACAGAAAGTGAGGCTGGATTGAGCTGGAGCAGATGAAAAAAGTTAATTGGCAAAGATGACATGAATTTAGACAAAAATCTATAGATAAGCTTTTTATTCTAACACATGTAAAACTTGGCTTTCACCATTACATGCAATAGAAGTTCTCTGTTTTGTATTACACTTCAAAGAGGTAGCATTTAGCTGCATCTATCAGAAGGGAAATACGTGTGCCCTTGTTTCACAACACAGGGATGTAGTATGGGCTGCCTACTGCCAAAGTACCACTGTTTTTACAATACCCAAGAGAAAGAGAAAGTCATCTTTATTATTTTAGTTTTCTGCTTTTTTATATTTCCAGTTAGTTCCTGATCACCCTGCTGTGAAGTTTCATTTTGTTGTGACGTGTTTTGGTTTTTTTAAAAGGCTCAACCTCTATTTTCAAACTCTGTCAAAAAATGACCTTTTTTCACTTGTAAAGAAATCTAAATTACATGATCCTTTCTAAAACTAAGAGCTTTTATATCATTTTCAAAGCAGAACTAAGGAATCTGATCTTTTTTTTTTTCCTCATGGTTCCCTACAGAGACAACTTTGCTTTACCTGCAATGTGCATTTTCTGTGTGCCCATGTTGTTGCATTGATTGTCCTTGAACCAGCAATCTTTATTATGGGACTATCATTTTCAGTGTAAGTGCATAGTCCCACTGTTGCCTGTTTGTATGGGTTTTTTGATTCCCAGAACATTGTACAGATTCCAGAAAGCCTCTTGACATCTCAACACTGTAATTTTATCTTCACTTTTTAGAATCAGCTTCGTTTGGTACAGGTAGCCCAATAGGAATTGTTTCACTGGGTTTTCTATGCATAAACTAGTCTCTACGCACATTGTTTCAGCATTCTTTGAAATATCTTTGCTATATTAATTTATTCAGTTGAGCTCCACTTTGTTAACAATTTTTCTTTATGAGTATGAAACTTTATTTCTTTATGAATAGAAATTATTTTTATTTATGAATAGAAATGTTCCAATACCTTTGGCTTCCAGAACAGGTGATTTCTATAGAATTTCTACTATCTCAGCTTATGCTTTGTCTGCAGCTCATTAAGTGCCATCAGACTATGCAGAGGGTTATAAATTTTAGTCTTTTTGTGCCCCACAAAATTCACCATTCGTTTTATGTCAGGTGTTATATCAACCAAATTATACCATTCTAGTCCCCTACTAGGGGTGAGGGATACTGTGAAACTGAACTATAAATCAAATAATTTTTTACCCAGGCATTTTTGCTGTCTTTACAGGTGTTTTACTTATTAAGCTAAAGGGATTCTGAAAACAGGTATTACTTTAAAAGCATTCCAACTTTAACTTAACATTCTCTTAAAAATCTTTAGCCAGAATGTACAAAATCTGACAAAAAGTCAGACTTCTAAGGCCCTTCTTTGAGGCAGTGCAGCAGTCTCTCTTGTGCCTCAATCACTGTGAGCACACTATTCGGAAGCAACAAGACTCGCTATTTGGAAGCAACAAGCAGGAGCAATGTGTAATGTTTTTCTGAGGGGGAGAAAAGAGGAGGGAGGGCAGAGGGATCAGTTTATGTGAGCAACTCCCAAGTTCCCTGTGCCTAGAGTGAAATCCAGTGACCAGTAGCTGTACAAGGTCAAGTGAAGAAATGGGAGGGAGCTGATATTGCCCAAGTGAAAGAGAGAAAAGAGGAAGGATGAATAGCGCTGGGTGAGTTATTGATGGACAATTCTTAACCTAACCATATCATGTCAAATTTTCAGCCTGCTTAAGTCTTGTTCCTGATACTCTATTGTCTTGGTTTCAGCTGGGATAGGGTTCATTTTCTTCCTTGTATCTGGTACAATGCTGTGTTTTGGATTTAGTAGGAATAACATTACTAAGATACTGATGCTTTGGTTGTTAGTGTTTATCCTAAGTCAAGGACTTTTCAGTGTCCCATGCTCTGCCACCGAGCAGGTGCACAAGAAGCTGAGAGGGATCACAGCCAGGACAACTGACCCAAACTGGCCAAAGGGATACTCCATACCATAGAATGTCATGCTCAATATATAAACTAAGGGGAGCTGGCTGGAAGGGGTCAATTGTTGCTCAGGGACAGGCTAGGCAGAGCTCAGAGGGTGGTGAGTAATTGTATAGTACAACACTGTTTTTTCATGGGTTTTATTCCTCTCCTGCATTATTATTATTATTAGTTATTATTTATTTATTTTCAATTATTAAACTATTCTTATCTAAACTCACTAGTTCTACCAGTTTTTTCCTATTCTCCTCTCCATCGCACCAGGGGCAGGATGGTGTGAGAGTGAGAGCACAGCTGTCTACAGTACTCAGTTGCCACTTGGGGTTAAACCACAATACCTGTCTTTGCCGTTTGACACAATCACTGCTCATTCCTTTAAGAGCAGGGCAAGATGGCTGAAGAAAGTTCAGAATTGTCATCAGACTGTGCATCCCCCTGCTTTCCTTTCACCTCCCTTGTCCTTGCATCACCTTCATTTACCCTCAGTGCTCCAGCCAGCACACATCTGCAGACAAAATGCCTGCACAGGGTGTGTTCCCGTTCTCTCTCAGTCACTGGGATCTCACAGCAAGTCTAGGGCTGGGATGTGGTCTCTGGAGGAAAGCCAATAGACCAACTTATCCTTATATTCTTTGCCTATTTAACCTAAATTGATGGCAATGTCTGTGTCTTTCTGTTTAATCTTCAGAGGTTCATGGGCACCTGAGAAATGTTCAAGCTTTCTTACCCATATGCCATATTTTGAAGTATATGATAATAAACTTGTTGCAGTCCTTTTGGAGAGAGCTGAAGTGCACACTGCTAGGAGTATGGGAGTCCTTCTCAAAAACTGATCTGATCCTATTATACCGATTGCTCTCTGGCTGAAGTCAGGCTGGAGGATGGTTGCCATTTTTCATGTGCTGGGCTCTTTAACTCCACTGTGTGGTTATAAATGAAAAGGATGAGTGGCAGTGTCTTCTTTCTGCGTCACTAACATCCTATATGTTTACACTGGTATTTATAGCTGTTCATTTCTTTGTCCTATAGTAACGCTCCTGAGCCGCTCATCTCCTTGTATAAAAGCTAATCAGTACAGAAGTATTACTGATACCTAACCCCTTCCCTGAGCTTATGGAGGAAGAAGAAATTCAGCTCCTGAAAGCTGCAAAATAAAAAGCAGGACTACACCACTGACCAAGAACAAACCTGTTTTTAATTTACTTACCAAATTAAGTTGAATCCTGCTAAGGAAGTTACTGTACAAGATTCCTCTTCCACTCAAATTCTGTGACAAGGCTGGTGACCAAAACTGTGTGTTATATCTGGAAAACCATGGTGAGAGGGAAGAAATAGGATGCAATTTGCACACAAATACAAGAACTCACACAGCATACTTATGATAAAAAGTACATCAAGGAGGAGTCCAAAGGGTTCAACTTTTAGAAAGGCTTAATCCACTTACAGCAAAGAGGATGTAATAACAAGTGTTGCTGTTTGCACTCTCAACTTTTCCATCCTTATATGCAGCAAAAAATTATAGCTATTCCTGACAGCTATTCCAGAATTACATTCTTGGGTGTTGTATGGCTTGTATATAATTCATGTTCATATGTTCATGGCTTGTATATAATTCAAAATCAATCATTTTTAGAATATCCTCTTTATTTTTTAAATAACATGTTTGTTTGAAGTCAATAGAACAATGATGAACTATAATTTGACCATGGTGCTCTTTGCTTCTACTTTAGCCACAATTTGAAATCCCATCTATTTTAGACCTGGGAATTAAAGGTAATCTCATGAGTAGAGATAGACACTACATAAAAATAGAAACTTACGCTGTAAGATGTTTAACGTAGCTGTTTAAAAGCCATATTAACCCGAGTTGTGGCCATAAGCAAGACTTTGATCCTGGGAGATAGAAATGTGAACACACAAAAAGGAACACTTACTGTGTAACAACATGGGCGCCCAAGAATCATTACCAGATCCCCCTGCACAGATGCACCATTATTACAGCAAATTTATGAGAGAATGTCCATCTGGGATGCTTAGTCTCCATGAATTCAAGAATCTTTTGGATCTTCAAGGGCTGGATCCACAGGGAGACCTTTACATTAAACGAGTGTTTGATATCTTTGATCTAAACCAGGTAAACCTTCTTTTCTTCATTTTTTTTTCATCTCATACTGTTGCTGTGTTTGTGACTTGTAGCCTGCAGGCTCTTCTTTGTGCTATTCTCCCAAAACTGCTCTTGTGGACAGGTTAGCCATTAACGTGCACTAGAGGTGAGGAAGTGAGACTGTGCTTTGAGGGTCTGGGTTAGGGCTATTGTTAATACTTTCTGGGGACACTTAAAAAAAGTCAGGAAACAATTCTTAAAAAGAGATGTAATTTCCAGTTCACTGGTTATTCTTCTATTCATTGCTTATCCTGGCTTGTATATAAGCATAAGAAAACCTTGGTGTGCTCAAAGTTAGTAAGTTCTTACAACAATGTCAGACAAAGGGGAAATATGTCTGCACTTAACTGAAGATGAAGTGCAATGTATATAAATGGATTTTCTCAGAGTACCATGTTGAACGTGTGGCAGAGGGGAAAACAACTCAGATGAGGAGCTTACACTCAGTGTACAAGTCACAAGACCAAATGCTACTGAATGAAGAGCTCAAGCAGTTTCTCCAGGCTATACTTCAAATTTACCCTCCTTTATAGTGCTCATGATTGTAATCAGCTCTCTGTAACGTAGCTGGCTCCCAGAGAGACAAGATATATTCTCCTTAGTAGTATAGACAAGAATGAAGACACGGTTATCTGGTACTTCTGTATAGTACCCTTTTCTAGGTCTGTCTTGAGCACTGCCTCATGTTTGTAAGGTCCTAGAGCCGGCTACCTTGAGCCCTCCACTCACTGTGATGCTGAGGGGCCTGGGGCACATGCTCTGCAGAACTATGAAACCCTCAGATTTGTTGAGACCTTCAGATTCTGGATTAACGTAAAAGTGAGGAGAGCGAAATGAAAGCAGGTTAGAGAAAGAGCATTTGCTCA
This sequence comes from Cettia cetti, assembly GCA_013401135.1. Taxonomy (NCBI): domain Eukaryota; kingdom Metazoa; phylum Chordata; class Aves; order Passeriformes; family Sylviidae; genus Cettia; species Cettia cetti. Next base: position 7,622 of record VZUI01066184.1, on the reverse strand, counting down.
CCCCTTGCTGTGGCAGTGGCCAAGGACACTGAAAACAAAATAGGAGTCATCTGCTAATTGTTGCTACTCTGTCTGGTGTTACAGAGTTGTGTCACTCTGCTCTGCAGGCTGTCATCACTTGTATGTGAAGTGGTTAAGCTGCCAGATGCTAAAACAGCTGCTTTTATGAGAAGTAGAGGACAGATGCTTGGGGGGACTTAATACACATTTTAAATGTAGATGGGAGGTACGTATGGCATCAGAAACAGAGAGGCACAAAGGACTGTCAGCTGGAGAACACACTGCCTTTCCAGCACGGCTTCTGGGTTCGCTGTCCTGAAAGACCTCAGCTGCCTCGTCTGTGTGACTGAACTCCCTCTGTTACCGGGAACTTTCTTGCTGCATTTTTCTGGACTTTTGTTATCTTCCTCAGATGAGCTAAGATCAATATAGGCTAAAGAATGGGGTAATGACCAGGAATTCCATCTCACAGGAAAAATGGTTCATCACCCATCCTATTGCTGACCATCACAACTTTCAGGAGCACATCCTTAGGGGATGTGCAGGTACAGCTGTATAGTCAGCACAGGAGAAAGCATTTCCCCCTATTGTCTTCTCCCTTGTCTCCATTTTGTCATTCCTGGGGTCACAGATACCAGACCAGTGAAGGGTGACCTATTTGAGTAAACTAACTGGGTGGGTTGGAATGCAGTCCCTTCACCAGTGATGGTGTCTTAGTGCAGCACCTCTACCAGTCCCTACAGATATCCTTTTTATTTCAGGTGTTTCATAAGTAGTTTTACTAAAAAAAATCAGCTTTCCACATAATGTGGAGTTTAACTGTGGTTACAGCAAGGACCTCCTAACCTGCAGATCAGTTTCCAAGCTAAAAGAAAAATGAGGAAATAAACCCCAGAAAACAGAGTAGAGAAATAGGTATTAAACAATAGAGCAGCTGGGAATCAAGCTAGAGTGTAGCAAAGCTCAGAAATCTACGCTGATCAATAGCCAGTGAGCATTTTTAAGTGTATATTAGATATTGAGAGGATCAACCTTGCTAGGGAAGGATGTCAGGCAAACAAAACTAAAACTGACATATTGGAGACCAACAGATATTTTTATTCATTAAAAAAATGGAAAGGAGCAATTTAAGATGCAGGACGCAAGATTTATATCCTGTGCCATGGCAACTTTTTACAGAGCTTTACAGATGCGCTGTATTTTAATCTCTATTCAGTATAATGATTGTATTCCCTTTCTTTTTCTAGCATTGTTAAAAGCACTCTGTTTTCATAAATTTAATTTCTTTTTTATTCATAACCAAGATGAATGGCCACTATGTTTAAGGAATACTTTTAGAAACAAGAAGCAGCGATCAAATGCTTTTCAAATACATGGCTGAGATTCTTTTTATGTGATCAAGCTGAGAATGAAGTGGCAACAGCCAGTTTCTTAGGGTGGGAAGAAAGTAATGCTGTTTATGAGGTAAAATAAGAGGATGTCTTTATTCCATATACTCGCTTTTTGTCCAATAACCTTTCTACGTATTTTTCTCTGCCCCAAGATTTTTGGCAAAAATTGGATCCTGAAAAGCTTTTGGTTAAGTACAGATGCATGAAGAATGGTCACTGGATGGCTGGGGGTATCATACTGTGGGCTCTGAAATTGCAGCTATTATTGTATAAATAAGGGGTCTGTGACATTATGTAGAACTTTTAGGCACTGTGCTGTATTAAACAGATGAGAACCATCTCCAAGCCAAAGAAGTCAGTGGATGTAATAAAGCATTATGCACAAATTCAGAAATAATTTGGTAATTTTTGCTTGCATTCAGTTCCTTCAGTACTTTAACAGCTTCTGAGGTATGAAGATCAAATTTTTGTTTTCTTTTCTACTGCATTCTTTTCTGGTTCTTGCTTTCTAATCAAGAGGTCACTATCTCAGTGACTGGTGGAGTATACAAAACTTCTTGGTAGAAATAATTTCCTTTCTCTTAAAAGTGCCCTTTTTATATAAGTACTGTTATAATTAGATGATTGGCAAACTTAAACCTTCTCCCATGCTTCCCCAGCTGACTTTTTATAGATATATGACCTGATTTTTTCCTGCTCTAACCATGGTTTAATAGTGGACTTTTACAGTTTGTTATGACTTCTATTGCTGAAACTTTTAAAAACCATATAGTTTAGGGACTAGTTTACAGTTGATCTAAATCTAGAGAAATCCATTATGGAAAACTTGAGGGATTTAATATGGTCTTCTCAGCACAAAATATATTTTTCACACGTAGGCTTCCGTTTTCTCAAAATAGGAATCTGCTCAGAAAGCTCTGCTAAAGAGTTAGTCCTGTGATTAATCTACAATTCCAATTATAGCAGCCTAATGCCTCAAGTTAATCTGAGGACATCCATGTTTGGAGGCATATAACATAAAAGAAGATGGTAAAACACTCCTGAAAGCTGCACAGATTTTCTCTGTGTTTCATGTGTGCCCAGTTTAAAACCTCTAGCATGTAAGGTGTGGAATATTAACCTCACAGGCTGCCAGTTGGACTATGGGATGTAACCACAGTTGTAAATTTCACCTTCTCATCAGCTTTGCTGCTTCCAGCTGAAGCCTGTTACAGACACTCTTCACCCTCTTAGGATTTCCAGTAAAAACCCTAAATTTCCAGTACACTGAAAACAGTTTAAAAAGAATAATAGCAGCATGGCAAGGTTATTTGACAAAAACCCAGTCAAAATTCATTTCAAGTCATCCATACCAACAGGAATTCACTTGCAAGCCAAAACTTATCATTCCCTGCCTTTCTCTAGGTTGGAGATAAAAAAGCAGTTCAGCTCCCCACTCACGGAAATTAATGGCCAGCGGACAAATGACAGGGAAGGGAACATCTTCACAGAGCAATTAAATTCTATGTGGAGATTGTGGTCTCCTCTGGTCTAGCAGCAGGCAGACCATTTTGTGCCAAAGAGGCAATGGTGCTGTGGCTGTTTGGCTTCTTGGGCTCAGTTATCTCACGTGCTAATGTGTCTACACCTGTAAGGTACAGGTACACCTGTGATGTGCAGATACACCTGTGAGGTACAGGCACACCTGTAAGGTACAGGCACATCTGTGAGGTACAGGTACATTGATGAGGTACAGGTACATCTGTAAGGTACAGGCACACCTGTGAGGTACAGGAACACCGACGACGTACAGGTATTTGTGCCTCTGGCTCAATGCACAAAGGCCATTTCCAGGCAGGGCCCCTTTCTGTACAAGGTTAGTAACAAAGGCTGTGTCTGAAAACCCTTCTTCTCAGGAACATACTAAATTAGCACTAACCCTTCCTAGTGTGTATCTTGTGCACACCACCAGTGGTTTCAAACCTAAGTGACCCTATACACCAAGAACACAGATGTCTTTTTAATTTTTTGAAGTTCCTTAAAAGCAGGGACTATCACGTGAAGGTTTTTCAGCTCTTCATTGCCCTTTGTGGGATGCTTTGCTAATAATAAAACATACAAATAAATATGCTAGTGAAGTTTGAAAGCTGTTCTTCATCATTATTAACAGCATTGAAAAATAAACGTGCTGAACATTCAGAACTGTAATTGCAAAGTTCACTTTCCTTGTGATTATCACAAGGAGTGCAGAAGGTAGCATTTCAGCAAACATTTTATTGATGACTCATACATTAATACTTGGAAGCATTATTTATATAATGACATTGGCAGGATAATAAGTCGTTGGTTTATCTTTTGCCACAGCTTTCCAATGAAAACTTTCAAAAATAATGTGTTTATTAAAATACAAGTGCAACCAAATTAATTTTTTTTAAGGATTCCCTTTCTTAGATTTGAAGAGTCTCTTCTTAGGGAAAAATTAACTCAGTCTTCTTCATCCTTAAGCAATTTGTAATACAAAAAGGATAAATCTGTAAGCACATACAAACACATTTAATTCTTCCTACTTTTATTTCCTTCCCCTGTGTCTCAGTCCACACACAACTGGCCATCCTAGTTCATGCATCCTAATGATGAATTTTATAGAGGAAACAGTTATGTTCACCTATAATATCTCAGTAGCTGCCAAGTATACTGATGTATATTTGGTTTTAAGTGAGAATATATCTCATATTTCAGTGCTATTATGTGTGTCAAAATGAGGTTTCACTGATGTTAAAGGAGAAAACATATCTAGGAAAAAAATATCTGGTGTATCCATAATACATTGGAAGTGTTATTTGCTCTTAGGCAAAAACAAGGAAAAATTCTACAGTCAACACTGATACTATTTAACACTTATTCTGAAATATCTTCTTTCTTTAAATCAGAAATCCAGATCACTGTCATTCCTTTCCTGTTAGCTTGCAGATAGGTTTTGCCACCACTAAAAATAAAAATTGAACACTGATGATTGTTTGATTGATTGATTGATTGATTGACTGACTGAGTTCCTATGACCCCTGAAGGACAAAATTTGCATAGCCATTTAACACGGGAAGCAATGAACTGAACACAGGAAGCTGCTGTTGTAGTTCTCTTACTGCTTCTTTTGGCATTAATTGAAACTAGCTGCAGGAATAAGTGTCTGTTGCTTTGTAGGAAAATCGGATTTTAAAAGGTAGGTTTACTGTGAAGAGTAAAGAAGATTAATAGGTGTGTGGCACTGAAGGAAAATTATGCAAGTTCAAGGATTTTCTGTTAAAATTTATAAAGCATTGGACAGACCATGTCAGAGAACACTATTTTCTGCTGCTTCTGATGCAGAGATAAAGTTGGTAGATGCACCAAAAAGGAAACTCCACAGCAGTTTTAGAAATCTTTAGATAAGGAGTCACTAGCTGATGTCAACCTTTAATCATTTTTCTACTTTGTGTTTTTCATTTAAAATGTAAAGTAGTTCTCTGATAGAGTTCATCTGACATCATTATGCATATTAGAATGATAAAAAATATTTTAAAATAAATCCATTTAAAATACTAAGAAGAAAGTTTAAAGAGAATGTTTGATGTAGAACAGATAATAAGAAATGCAAAATATCTTAGAATTTTGTTGCGGGTAGAGATGACTACATAGCAATGTAAACTAAATCCCAAGTAAATTCTTTTTTTTTTTCCCTTTTTTCCTTTTTTATTCCCCCTGAAGAATAACTGTTTCCCTTCACTCCTTGTCCCTTGAACAAAGCTAAGAAGTGTTGGGAGGCAGACCACTTTTCTTTTTTTTCCTCATCCTAGCTCCTTCCCCACTGTCCTGCTGTGTTTTTATAATTCATATTTTCATGTAGACTTTTCAGCATCTGATTTTGTGTTCTGGATATAAATAGATGTTATCTTCTTTTGGTTATAGGGACATGAATGTGATTAACCAAGTACACCATGTTTGGTATTGTAGTAGAACAAAATGAGAGTCATTTGGCCATGAAATTCTCTATTAAAGCAGTGGTTGCACTTCATATTCCGTGAAAAGGATACAAATGTCCACAGAAAGATGTCATATTTTTCAGAGGTCTTTTGCTGCTTATTGTAATTTATTCTTCATTTGACTTTCAGTTGTTTTTTTCTTCCTCTTTTTCCACCTTAAGAATTGTGAGAGAGAGGGGAATGTTATTTTCATCTCTATGAATCATCTAGTCTAGAGATTCTAGTGAAGATACTATTTTGTTAAAGACTGCAGGGCCCAACTGAGCAATTTTTACCTAGTACGATGTGTTTAGCTGCCTTCCACATGATCACAGAAGGTATGGAGAGCTCTTAAAATATGATTTAAAAAAAAGGGTGCTAGAGAGTAATCCTTCGAAAACTACATGGAACCTAAACCTTAAGCATTTCCACTTCTTGTGGGATTAACTATAATGGCTCAGGATAACTTTGCTAACTGTCCTTTCCTGGAAAATACCGTTTTCAGTTGGGCTTCCTTTTGTAGAGTGTCTTGCTCTACTATGTCCTCAGAACTGGGAATAGCAGCTGTGATATGAATTTTCAGGCTGCCAAAGAGCCACTTAGCCCCTTTGCTACATCCTTACATGGTTGCAGGCATTACCAAAGCTGACACAATAAAATTGGGTGTAAAAATTAATAGAAAGTAAGGATGATAATCAGAAGAATATTTTCCTAAACTTTCCTGAACTACTTTCCTCTTTTGTGTTACAAGTCCCTGAATAATTGCGCAAACATACATTCAGCAACAAACATAACTTCAAGGATGTCTTCAGCCTGAAATGACTCCTTGGACACTTTTCTCAGCCTACTCTAACCAACCAGCTTAGCCAGGGCAACAAGGTTGCAGCAGCAGCATCTGCTACGCTATGGGGCCAACCAAGAACCACATGAACTGATTTTGCATCAAGGCAGGATGTTTTACATTATTCCTTTCCCGTGGTTCTTGTATTGGCCCAGTACTTCCACTTTGCCCAGTGAAGTCTAACTCTTGTTTTTTCTGATTTTGAAGGCTTTGTCACTCTTATAAATGTCCCCACAATAAGAAAAGCCTAGAAATCTCACTTTTGTTTTATGACAGTCATTGCTATCATGTTGTATTCAGCAATAAAAGCCTATCAAAAAATATCAAAAAATTAATCAACTTCTACACCAAGGGCTGGAAGAAAATAAGGCTTTACATGTGTCTTAGACAGAAAGAATTCTTCTGTTGGAAGTTAAAAAATCTACAGCTTTCTGATATATTTGGACTTTTTGAAGGTGACATGTAAAAATCCTGTTCCATTAGTTTTAGACACAATCCAACAAAAGCAACAAAAGCAACAAAGCCAAATTGTTTGCTTCTTCTTAATTTGAAGTAATGTTGCACAAAATTATCTCAAATGTAAAGTAATTAGCCTGATTACTGTAAATGAGAAGGTTTAATTTTGCTTTGCTGTGTCCAAGACAGTATAGTTACTTAATTTTTCTCAGTACAGTTAAGTGCCTTTGAAAGGTGCAGTGCCCTAAAATCTCTGCTGTGGTCAAGGACCACAAAGAGGAGTTTAAAGAGGAGATCAGGGAGGTGAGGGTGCAGGTAAGGAAGAACAGTGCAGCACAACTGCAAGTCACAGACCCCAACACAAGAGCCTGATGTCCCCCAGCTTGGGCAAGGGGGTACACCCCATGAGCTGAGCTGTTGATTTTTTCTATGTGACCATGGGGAAGGCATGAGAAGGTGGGATGGGAAATCCACTTCTGTCCTGGCAGCGTGGATGCATCAAATCAAGGAGGGAAACACTCACCAAGGGAGTTCCACTAAAGTGAAGGTAGCTTCAGCTTCCCATGACTGAGCTGCCAGGTATTACAGAAGTGAGGATGATCTGTCAGATCCCCTTGAAGGAACCTCTAGTATGTATACCCAAGAAGAAAATGATTACCAGAACTAGAGAGACTCTGCCTCTAGCCAGGAAGAGGCATGGGAAAACCGGGTCTTTTGGACTGTGTGGATCCGATGGCCTGGCACATCAGAGCCACAGAAATATAAAGCCTTGGTTGATACAGGTGCACAATGTACCCTGATGCCATCGGGACATGTAGGGGCAAGACCTATTTCCATTGCCGGGGTGACAGGGGGCTCACAGGAATTAACTCTGGTGGAAGCTGAGGTGAGCCTGACAGGGAAAGAGTGGCAAAGACATCTGATTGCAACTGGCCCAGAGGCCCCGTGTATTCTGGG
>VZUI01066180.1:0-20420 GCA_013401135.1 Cettia cetti | reverse complement strand
AAAAGAAAAGAAAAGAAAAGAAAAGAAAAGAAAAGAAAAGAAAAGAAAAGAAAAGAAAAGAAAAGAAAAGAAAATATTTTCCTGAATTGTATGATATTGTAGACTGAACTCTATCCCTGTAACATTAGATTTCAGAATAGATAAAATTTAAAGGTAGGGAAAGCACATTCTTCATAATCATTTCTACCCTTTTCTGTGGGTATCTAAATGTGTCTTTTTCTGTACCTTCGGACCACTATATATTATTTTCAATTTTGATGCTACTGACTGTGATAGGGGAAATATAGAATAGTGAATTTGTCAAGTGTAAAAGATGGAGAAGGATCCTCCAGCTGTGTGGTTTTTATTTTATGCTTTTTGGAACAAACACTGAGAAAACTGCCACCTTTAGGACTCACACACCATGCACAGGAATATCAATTTGCTTTACTAAATGCAGCAGATCACCCTGGAAATTGGCAAGCTACTCCAGAGTGGAAGTCACCGAAAAAATCTAGCTTGTGAGCTCTTACTTGGGTCAAGCAGAACTGGAAGCACCCCACTATCAGAACTCCATGTGGCATGGCACCTCCAACCCTGTGCAGGAATGGTGAAATGACACTCTCTGTGATGATGGTACCCAAACATGTTAGCTTTGGGATTGCTGTCACAGCTGATGTCTGTGTCCTGGTTGAGGACAAAATCTCAGCCATGCTGGTTTGGATTTCACAAATTATTTCTAAAGTTCCTTTTAACAAACATCTATTTTCCTTCTTCTCTCTACAACTCAGTCTTTGAGGCTTATAGAGAATTGAAGGGATATATATTTGAGAGTTGCTACTTTGTCTACTCAAAACAGCCTCTGAAATCATGAGCTGATTAAACAGCTGAAAATATACTCCATGCCAAGGGCAATTCATTTGTATGGGCTGTACTAGCTAGATAACCATGGCAGTCCTGATCTAGACTCTGTACAACCAGAATACCCTTTCCAAAATCCTAAGTATTCTGAAAACCAGATGAAGAGCCAGGGATGAGCCTCATTTTGAAAAGCAGGCTTTATTTAAACTTCCATCCTGCATTTAGCACCAGTTTCTGATCTACATCTTGTCTCTACACCAAAATAATAGTGCATGTAACCTACAGATATGGACTCTAAATTAGCTCCTGTCACAGCACAGAAGGTAGTTTATTTGAAATGAGTCAGCAAGCATTTGAAAGTCTGCAGTGCACACTGAGCCCATATCATCTATTCCTTTGACTTCCATGGGGTGTTTATTCTGTGCCAAGAAGGAGGCATGTGACTGACTTGAGTAATACAGAGAGAACCAACACAGCTCTGGGTTAAAGACCTGCCTGGAGACATTCTCATCAGCCCACTCAAAAACTGTCTCTAAGCACAAAGTCACAACACACATGTGCAGCAACACTGCGAAGGGCTGTGCAGGGCCAGCAGGAGTCCACGGACACCTCGCAGTTAGAGAGCAAAGGCTTCCCTGTTACTTTTGTTGCTGTTGTTCCATACTTGCCACTCCTGTCCTATATGGGGCTGCAGATCACATGGAAAACCGTCAATTAAGGCTCCCCTCTCCTTCCTTTCCTGCTGTCAGGCTGCACAGTAAATAAAGGTGCTAAGGTTGCTATTGGGCTGGAGCTGCCCTTCCTTCCTGCCTCTGTGACTGGGAGGGGACTCCACACTCTCTGTGCTGCTGAGTATTCACAGTGGGGTGCTTGCTCAAGTGCAGACACTGACTTGCCTCCAGGCAGCTCAAGAAAGCTGAGACAATCTGTACCAGCACAGGCTCTGACCCTGTATTTACAACTGATACAATTCCAAGCACTCACAGAATATTAGTTTCATGAGTCATAACTCAAGAACAGCAAAGAAGCTGAATAAGTAGTTGAAAATAAATGTAAGCCAATTTGTCCCCAAAAGCTCCAGAATAATCCAAGGGTGCTCCTTCATTACAATTAAATGAGAGCTGGAGCTATTTGAGGGGGGAGGATAGAAAGGGGATTTATCCGTGCAGCTTTGGATTGGATTTTCTTTATTGTCCAGAGTGGCAGCTATTAGCAGTGTTTGGATGCTGGTGAAGGAGAGGAGAACAGAGCTTCAGGCCCTTACTTTCCTGCCAATGGAAACATCTCTTCAAGATGTACTGGCACTACCTGTCCTGAACCATAACTCAAATGCAAGAACCAATGTTATTGTTAAAAATACAACCCCTGTCCCCAGCAGATATCCTTGAACAAACACATGTTGTTGGTAAGAGTTGTTGCTGCTCTTTATGTGGGACTGTCCATCCAAATTTTCCTGCCCTGATGGTGCAGATCAAATAAGGAAAAGAAAATCTTAATTCACTTGTTAGAGAAGAGGGACTTCTCCTAAATATTTCCTGACTGATCCTCTGCCAGCTCACCCTGACAGTTGGGGCCCAAACCTGCAGCAGGAATCCTGGCAACCTCAAAGCCTGGGAATAAGATCAAGGCAGGTAAAGGATTCCAGATGCTTAGCCTCTTAGTAGCTCTGAAGCCAGACAGCTGAAAAACCTAGGCAGATCAGGGAATCTTGTCAACTGTGGTTGGGATTATTTGAAAGGGCATAGCACTTTGATATACTGAAACAAATTATAACTTTTCTCCTATGCAATATGAAATTCCATTTTGCTGGATGCTGCTCTGATGTAAAATTTTTTGGGACAGGTGGGCAGGATTTTTTGGACCACAGGGATTCTGGTCTTTGCCTTCCTTTAGCAAGTAAGAACACAAAATCTGCTATCTTAGACAAGTTTCAGCTTCCTGAAAATTGTGCTAGGTGTTTAATACTTGGTTCCTTCAGCCTGGAAAAGAGGAGACTGAGGGAACAACTTGTTGTCTTCAACGTCCTCACAAGGGAAGGTAGAGGGGCAGGCGCTGATCTCTTCACTCTCATGACCAGTGACAAAACTCAAGGAAACAGCATGAAACTGAGTCAGGGAAGGTTTAGGTGGGATATCAGGGAAGGATTTTTCCCCAGAGGGTGGTTATTGCATGGGAACAGGATCCTAGGGAAGTGATTGTGGCATTAAGTCTGTCTGAGTTCAAGAAGCATTTGGACAATACTCTCAGGCACAGGGTGGGATTCTTAGGGTCTCTTGTGCAGGGCCGGGATTTGGACTCAATGATCTTGATGGATCCTTTCCAACTCAGCATATTCTATGATTTTGTGATCCTATGACTCCCTGAACAAGTCTTTGAGCACTAAAACATATTAATACTCTAGTTCTAGGGACCAAAAATATTTTTTTTCAATTTAGTTCCCTTTTACACCCATTGTGAGTAATCATTTGGCAGATACACTGATAAAATTAAACTACATTCAGGTGCTAATGTCATAATTTTAAAAGTAGAAGTATCTGCTCATGAAGAATGGGAATATTTCCTCTTAAACCCAATGGGATATATGCCTTTAAAAGTTTCAGACTAAATTCCTTTACTTAGGCTATTCTCGGTGCAATATTCTGCTGTTGGAATGAATCCATTTTTGCTCTCCTTGAAAACACATAGCCCCATGCTGACTTGCATATTGTTTAGACAAGCTTAATGCTCTACCCTTTGTCAGGTCTATTTAAAGAAAATCAATCTGCATTCCTCTGATGAACTTCATAGGCACTGGTGTTAGACACTTGCTTAGACTTGCCTGCTTAATGGAACACATTCTTATTCCAAGCACCATTCTTTTAAGTAATAATGAGACAACCAAGAGTTTACCAAAAAGAGGTCACAGGTGAATGACAATTATTGGGTAGGAGCAAAATCCTTCTTAAGCAGTCAATGATTCTAGGGAGGAATTCCTTTCAAGGTTGAGCAATTGTCTTAAACACCTCCACTTGCACACATACAGGATAAGCTATGCACCAGACAAAGAAAAGGAAACAGATGCCAACAAAAATCAAGGAAAAGAAGAGAAGGAAGGCAGGCAAAAAAAGGAAAGACAATGAACACTGATATGTTTGGGAAATTATTGCGTTAAAAGCAATTCCTGAATTTGCCTTTTGAATTTGTGCTGAATTTCATGTCTCCTGGCTTCCCCTCCCTAGCATTTTGTCCAGCTGTCCATCCTTTGATTGTAAGTCCTGTGGGTGAGGAAACTGTCTGGAAACTTCCCGGATTAAATTTAATCTTTAAAACCTGTCAAGTCTGGACAAAGCAAATTTATGCCAATAATTTGAGGTCTTGGACCTTTTGGATGAGGAAAACCTCTTCAAGTAAATTGGCTCATTGGGACCAAACAGAAAAGTGGCTGCATGCCTGTCTGTTGTTTAGGCCTGTTTACAGCATGGAATGTGCTGTATATGATACTGTCTGTGCATCTCCATTTTACTATACTTTATCTGGTAATTGCACAGATTTTAAAAGAAGAAACCTTTCTGCTTTGAAGGCAGAAGGAATTAATTTTGCCTGCATTTCTCCTTTCCTTCTGTTTGTTTTCAATTGAAAAAAAAAAAAAATAAAAACCAACCAAGACCTCGAGAAAAAATAGCCTGTAGACAAACCCACTCCTAATGACATCAAAAGGATGAATACCAGTTAATATCTGTAATAAGGTTCCTGCCAGTAGTGCACTCTCCATTTCTGGTGGCCTTTTAAAACCTTCTCGTTATTCTAGCCACATATGAACGTGTCAGCATGCCAGAACCCACATGGGAAAGAAATTGATGACAGCATTCGAGCAGTGGTGCACTCTGAACCCTCACACTCTCAAGTGCAGCAGGATGGCAGCAAAGCCAGTGCTCACAGCCTCCAGCACAGCTTAGCTGCAGCCACAGATCGGGATTGATCTCACCATAACACTGAGAGTGAAGATAAATAAATCTTCAGAGGTGGAATCATACAGCTCTCTTAGTACAATGTCTGGAGTCTGTTCCTCTCACAGATCCTTGGCCACTGTATTCACTCACACTGTGAAAGAGAGTTGATAACACATCTGTGAGAGGCTTGTCATCTCCAACACCGTTTCCTATGCACTGCAAGGTACTGCAGCCATGACATGAGCTAAGTCGTCAGTAAAAGAGGAGATTACTGTCTCAAGTCTCTCTCTTTTACAGGATCTTCATAGGCTTTGCCCTTGGGGAGGAAATGGCAATAAAATTGTGATTTTGCTTTCAAGCTGAATATCAAGGAAGCGAAATTAACATAAAGGGAACTTCTGTTTGAAAAAGACTACATATTTCTGAAATTTTATTGAGCCACTAAGTGGCAGATCATGAAAAGACAATAGAGTTTGTCATCATCTGAGTCACCTTTTAAACACCAGGAAGCAGTGAATGTAGTGATCATCCAAGTAGATTTTGCGTGCTTTCTGTGGGGATGATGCTGGATGAGGATACATTTGATCCATATGAACTGAAAATGGAAGAGTCATAATGTCCTAATTTTCTCTAAGAGCAGAAGTTGAATGTTGCAGATAGATAAAGCCTTGTAAAATAAGGGTCTTTTTACCCATGTAAAATCATGGCTCAGGCCTGCTACTTCAGCTAAGCAGAAAAGGACTACGGGAAAGTGACTCAGCTGAATTAGAGGCAGAAAAACAAGTTATATAAGCATTACATGCTCACATCGTGGTTTATGGTGGTTAGTTGAATTATATATGTTATACTTAGATGGAATGTAACTGAAAATGAGCTAACTGCTTTAAAAGGCCTGGGTTTTGCAATAAAAGGGCTCTCCTTTTCACCTGCCTGGGGACTCTGTGTCACTTTGCTTTGTACAGTCGAACAGTGAGAGAAATTCATCCTGACCAGGTGTTCCTGACATCTAGCTGCTTGGACATTTGTACTTAATTGTGCCTGCACGTACATGGAAGATGGCCAAAAAATAAATAAACTGCTCTGTGTTGACTGGATTAATTTCCTTTTCAGCATTCACAGGATGCACATGCCAATGTCTCAAAATGGAAAAATAATTATGTCAGGCAACGGTGGACTTTTCTAAAATCAATCTATTGATCTATTTATCCAACTACAGCAAAGATCTTAATATCTTTTAATCAGTGCTCTGAGTCAAGCTTGCTCGGTGTTACCAAATCATTAGGAAGGAGGCTTTCACCATGCAGAATGGGCTGCCTGGCATGGATGCATGGTGTCATGGTTTGACACTGACCCAACACCAGGCACCCACGAGAGTCACTCACTCACCCTCTGCTGCCACAGCTGGGCAGAGGAGAGAAAAATCTCAACTAAGGTTTCACACATTGAGATAAGGACCAGGAGAAAACATTTCAAGGGCAAAACACGCTCAACTTAAATTGCAAAGTTAATTTATTACTCACAGAATAAGAGGAGGATAATGAGAAGTAAAATGAGCCCTTAAAACACCGTTTGCCCCAGCCCCTCCTCCTTCCCAACAACAGTGTAGGGAGACAAGGCATGGGGGTTTTGGGGTCAATTCATCACCAAGATTTCCCGCTGCTCCAGGATGGGAGTCCTTTCCCTGTGAGGTTGTGGGGTTCCTCCCCACAGGAGACAGCTCTCTGTGAACTGCCCCAGTGTGGGTCCACTCTCACAAGCAGCAGCCAAACTGCACTTTCTCCAAGGTGAACTCCCCTCACATACAAGCAGTCTTCCCAAAACTGCTGCAGCATGGGTATCTCTTTCCATGGGGTGCAGTCCTCTAAGGACAGGCTGCTCCAACCTGGAAGCAAGGGCCCCCTCACTCCTCTGGGTCTCCCACTGGATCACAGCCTCCTCCAGGCATCCACCTGCTCCAGCATGAGCACCCACCCCACGGGCTGTGGGTGGATCTCTGCATCCCCCGTGGATCCCCAGGAGCTGTGGGTGGATCTCTGCATCCCCCGTGGATCCCCATGGGCTGCAGGGGCACAGCTGCTTCACCATGGTCTCACCATGGCCTGCAGAGGAATCTCAGCTTCAGTGCCTGGAGCACCTCCTCCCCTCCTTCTCCACTGACCTTGGTATCTCTGTGTTGTTTCCCTCACATGTTTTCACCTCCTCCTCTCCTCTGACTAGAAAAAAAACTGTGTGACTTTGTTTTGATTTTCTTCTTAAATATGTCACCAACCTCTCTCATTGGCCCAGCCTTGGCCAGCAGCACGTCCGTGTTCAGAGCCATCAGCCACTGGCTCTGCTGAACATGGTGGAAGCTTCCAGCAGCTCCTCACAGGACGCATCTTTGTGGCCCCCCTGCTGCCAAAAAACAGGCTGTGCAAAACCAATGCACATGGGAACCAGTCTAGAATAGACTGGGTGATCTTCAGATGGGTCCAGTGTCTCAGGACAGAGACCACAATCCTGGAGGAGATGTCATGGGCTGCTTTGATCAAAAGTCAGTCCCAGCCTCTGATTGAAGTCCACATCCAGTTACAAGATAATGCAGTTTAACACCTTGGAAATGTTCAAGATCAGGTTGGACAGGGCTTTGAGCAACCTGGTCTAGTGGCAGGTGTCCCAGCCTGTAGCAGGGAGGTTGGAACTAGATGGTTTTTAAGGTACCTTTCAACACAATCATTTTGTGATTCTGTGACTAGGACAAATATGCAGCATGAGAATGTTGTAGGGAGCAGAATTGCTGAGAGAGGTCCACCTAACTACCTGGAGTGAGACTGGGAGAAAAGACAGAACTGTAGAAGAAATAGAAAGTAGAAAAAGTGGAGATGTTAAATGAAAACTGTGGGAGGAGAAAAAGGTGAAAAAAGGGCATGCAAGGAAAAAGGGCAAGAAATCTCTGTGAACAGGTCACTTCCATTCTGCCCTCAGCTACCACTTGTTACTGATCAATATCCTGTGCCTGCCAGCAGCTGAGGGCAAGGCCTTTAAGCAAAGGTGAAAGCCACATGTAATGAGCTATTGCATTGTGATACAACTAAAGGGAAGTTTACTTTTTCACTTCAGAGACCTATTTGCCTACAAATGGCTATTTTTCCTTATAAATTTGTTTTTAACAAGTGTAACTGAATGATATTCATCTTGATCAACTATCTGTGTCTAATCCTTTTTAATCTTCTGCAAAGTGTTTCTCTTGAGTGATATTTGTCTTGGGGTTACAGAACTGAATTATGTACTCTGGTTTTAAATGTTAGTTTTTGAATGTTTCCTTTTGCAATTGATTTTTTTTCATTTTATCTCCAGCATCCAACACATATCTTCCCATTCATTTTAGATGACAGTTTAATATCACCTTATACATTTCCTCTCTAAACTAATCATAACAGTAGCTAGCCAGGAAAAAAAAAATCTTTTCATAAGCAGTATCTGCTAAAATACTCCCTTTTATGAACAAAAGTATTGAAAATGTGGGTTTTAGCTTTCTTCCTAATATCACATAGAAACCTTTCATGTCAGTAATCACTTCATTACTCCATCTGGACTAAAGTTTTACCTTTTAATAACAGGAATGACCAAAACAGCATAAGACATTAAATGTGGAGATGGTATTGACTCACAGACTGTTTTCAAACACTGATACATGCAGTACCCTCTAATTATCTGTTTTTATATTGCCTCTTTTCATGGGGCCAATGTTTCCCTCATCTCTCAAGAAATACTTTTTCCTCTCTATTTAGATGGAAAATTAAAAAAAATAAAATCTGGATGAAAAATGTTACTATTTCATTTCAATATGAGTTCTCTTCTACTGCCACTTACATTTGTCACTATCCTGGGTACTTATCTCATTCTGGTAGATCCCAAATTTTCATCTGAATCTTCTGTTTTGGTCATTAATAGTATTGATAACAGCGCAACACAAGGGTTAATTAAAATCAAGGAAAGAAGATAACAGCTGGTTTAGCAGACTGACTATAAAACAACATTGTTTATTTTAATTAAAAAGGGAGCAGCAAGACTATATCTTTTGCAAAAGAAGGGAGATGTATTCTGAAGAAAATGATTAATTTGATGGCATCTGAAAGTAGGATTAGCTAGAAAAGCAAAACTGTCCTATCAGGAAGTGCTTTTCTCTGTGGTGAATGCAATCTGAGACAGAAAAAAAGCAGAGACAAAATCTCTAAGCAGGTAGACCTAGGAATGTCTACAGCAAAGCAGAGAGCAGAGAGCTGAGGAAAAACCCCTTGATTTAAATTAAATAGAGTGAGCAAGTTCCTTTCTTTCATTTCTTGACCTATGTCTTTTATAAACATTGTCAGCTGTGTTGTCAATTTTGCTTAAATATATCCACCTTTTCTACACTGTCCCCCACCATTCTATCTTTACTTGGCTTAAATTCAGAGCAATTTTGGCTGACAGCAAAGCATTCCTTCCCTAGGGATTTGCAGGAATTTATAAACCAGGGTAGTGGTACACCTCAACCAGATACCTCAACCTCTGCATCCCCAGCACATTTCTCAGGCTTCCTAATGGGTCAAGGACCCCCCCAGACTGCACATCAGTACATGACCTGCTCTCATGGGGTCAGGAGAGACACTAACAGGGGTAGGCCAAGGGGCCTTTCTAGCGTGTATCAAGATGTTAAAGAATACGGCAAAACTGAGTCAGGCCAGTGTAAAACCTCCGTAACCCTGTAGCAGAATATCCAGTATCACTGGCAGTTCCTTAAATTCATATTTAAACTCTTGAAAGGAAATACTTCAATGTGCCACAGCATGCAAATTCAAAACAGAGCACTCTCTATCCGTTTCTTTTTTGGGAAATTACCCAGGAACTGATCCCATATATACACAAGGGCCATTTTAGCATTTCTTCTTACAAAAGGCACCCACAAATATTTCATGGAGGGACATGGAGCTATAAGGAAATAGCTTTTTTTAGACAAAAAAATAGAAGTAATTTATTAGGCAGTGTCTTAGAATTTCATATCTGTGCCCAAAATGTATTTCTATTGCCCAGCCTAGTTCACTGATCTAATCAAAGGTATTGCATCTCCCTGTAACACTGCACTCACACATATCTTGAGACCATTTCAGCTATTCAAACACAGTAATTCTTACCTGCCTACAGACAGACAGAGAAGGAATTTATATGTTTAGACTTGAGCTGAGAATAACTTCATTTTTAAGAAGAAATGCATGCTTTGGTTCCCATTTGAACAAAAAACTTTGCAGTTTAAAGATTAAAAAAAAATCTGGGAGAGGAGAGTACTGTACCCCACATAGCTTTGGGAACAGCACCTCACTTGGCTGGCCTCCTATGAGTCCTTCCAAGGCCATGGGTACTGGCATCTAGGGCTGCTCCAGGTCCAGTCACCCCCCTCCCTTCTGACACACTTCTGGCTGACCAACCAGGGGGTGGGTAAATCACTATCAAAATTGGACAGACTTCCACTTGTAGGTTTCAACAAATTTCCATTTTATTTAAAGAGAAAATATTTCATTTTTTGTTGTGTCTGACCAGGTTGTATCATAGGCTGGATAAAGATAAATCTTTGCAATATGTCAGTTTGAATAATGCTCTGATGCCAAACATCTGGAAATATATATTTTATCAGTGTAGCCTGTGTCAGACAAGTTAATGTTGATACTTTAAGTGTTCCTAGCCTTATTTCCAAGACCTGGATCATGTTATGGGAATTGCAGTGCTCATGGCAAAATGACTGATATGAAACTACAGGAATTTTAAACCCTTGGGGGTAATGGTATGCTTTAGTAATCTGATGCAGAACTGAACTTCATGCTGATTAAGCATAGTGGCCATCTTAAATTGATTTCCAGAAAACATTCAGCTTCTAAAATGCTTTTTGTTACAAGAGTTTTGTGGAGGGAGCAAGGACTCTGCTTCTGGCATGAATTAATATATAACTGGTTGGTATGTTAACAAAGGCACCCCTGTTCTCTTTGTCCCTCCCTTTGGGCATCCCTAATACAAATGCATCACTAGCTAGACTGCCCTTTCTGACAACATAAAGAGGTCCTAACTTGAGATTATTTTGCCTTTCAGTGTTACCCTTCCTTTTCTCCTGTTTTTCAGCAAAGGCTAATTATCACTGATGTTATAGCTTGACACACTGAAAGATGTTTTTACTGTTTCTGTTCAAGTGAGAGAACTAGATCTTCCACAGGGGAGGTGGGGAACCAGACCCCTCTCTTGATGACAGCCTATTAACATGTACTGAGCAAGATTTCAACACCACCATACCTGCAAATATGTCCTGCAGTTCAGTGAACACAGACATGGGTGAGAATTTCAGTAAGTCCTACAGGTAGCAAGTTAAATGACCCAAGCAAAACCTACCAGCCTTGCAGACAGGAAGATCTACTTTCTCCTGTAATGAAAGTACCAATAATATCTCCACTAAGCAGAATGTGATTTTCTACTAGTAATCTGATGGCCCACTTCAGGAGAACATTTTATGACTATGTATTTTAAATCTTGATCTGTGGGAAAGCCCAAGACTTGGCACAAATATAAACAGACAATAAATTAGACACAAGCAGGGTGTAACTTTTTGAGATCCCAGGCTCTGTCTAAATTTACAAGCTGTTTGCTGAGGCTTTGTGAGTAATAGCAGCATAAAATATTTTAGTCAACTGGCAAAGTGAGAACTCAGAATGATTGAGACATTCTTAACTGGCTGCTCTGATTAACAGTGAGTAAAATACTATTAATGCTGGTTATAAATGCCATTAGCAGTAATTCACTGAAAAGCCCTCTATAGGCTCCAATCATGTCAAAGTTTAGCTAAAACAAGGACTGACCGGTCTTGGCAAGTTCCGAGTTTTGTTTGCTTCCCGATGGCTGTTTGAAGATGTTTCAGGATGCAGTGAGCTGTGCACACTTGTGCCTTGAGAAGGACTGGAATGGCTTTCTTATCAGCTATTACTCTTTCCTTCAGCTGGAATGACACCTGCAATATATTTATGTTTGAAAGCAAGTAATGCTCCTCTGCTGCCTCCAGTGAGGTCAGTTGCCGCAGGACCCGGGGACCCAGCACTACAGCAAACTTCAGTGCTCTGCTGTGATTTTCAGCCTTCAGGGGAAAATCCGCATGGAGTCTGGTGGAACTTCTGGATCTCCAAAGGGGTTACCCTCTCCTGCTCTTGCCTGCCCTCCCTGCTCCCCACCTCCTGCCATGGAACACCTTCTTTGCATCTGCCCCAGAGTAACAATATACAGTTTTGTCACTCTCTACCAGCTGAGCACAGCAAATTCTGGCAGTGAATAGATCCATCCTATGGTTCCTGCCTAATATGTCCTTATGTGAAGAACAAAGGCAATGTTATTATGTATTATTGTAATGAAGAGAGTCATTATTCCCATAAGTTACAGTGAAGGAGTATGCAGTAAAGTTGCCTCTTTATAATATTTATAAATATTATATTTAACAATCTATAGTGACATAAGCTATACAGAGGTCACTACACAGCTTCTTTACTGGGACCTCAAGTATTTGTTTCAAATAATTCTACCATACTTTCTCACAGCAACATAACAAAAAGGCTATTGCCTTTTCATATGCATACAAATTTGTGATGAATTTCATTAGATTGTGTTGCTTCAGCTCAGCATGTCTGGTACTGAACCTGAATTACAAAATATAAGCCTCACTGCTTTCCTAGACTTGTACATTTCTAGCACATATTTTGCCATGTGATTTGATATGGTTCTGGTTTTCGGTGTTTTAAGATGCATGTGGGCCAAATACACTGTTCTTGACTCATTGAGTTATCCAGACTCACTGAGAAAGGAACTTGGCAATGGGCACACAAAGGTTATGCCACTTTTTCCTCAGGGAGCAAAGCTGGGCCCAAGACAAGGATTTGTTCAAATACAATTTCCCCACGAGAAATGAGGTGATCATTTGCTTAATCAAACTAATGAGCCCCTGGCTGTTCATAGCCACACACAGACATTTCTGCCTCCATGGCTCTAGTGAAGCAGCACATGAAACATCAGGCGTTGGAGCAAGTAATTTCTGGAACTGGCACAATATTTGTCTTTCTGGATATTCAGATATTGAATAGCAGCGAGCTGTCAGCTAAAGCTTCAGGACAACAGTAACAAGTCAGCCTGGGAAAGGAAGATTTGTTTCACAGACATGAGATGGAAGGATACTGTCAGCACTCTGCATAAATGGTGAAACAAGAGCAGGGGGAATACTTAAAGAAGCACATGCAACACTGGAAAAATAACACAGTAATTATTTTAACCTATTAGATGTGCATTCCAACAGAAGTAAATTGGCTTTTTATTCCCATACTGGTAGCAATGTATTCATCCATGCTCCTTGTATTTCCTATTTTCATTAGAGGAGAACCAGTGTGCATGCAAGTAATTACAAAAAAACTTCAGGGTCCTAAAATATGATTATCTCACAAGAAGCTGCTGTTAAATAGTTTAATCTAAGTATGCAATACATGAGATAAATACAATACATTGTTAATTTTATAGTTTGCCGTGTGAGACATTTTTAATAAGACATTTTCAATGAGACGTTTTCATTAAATTTTACTGTTTCTGCTATCTGGAATAAGTGTTCAGATATTAGACATCTGATCTCCTCCTCAGAGCTTAGTGACAAAAAAGATTTAGACCGGGTTTTTTTAAAGGTCTAAAAATGATATTTTTAAAATATATCTTATGTTCCAGCTTTCTCCTCTCTCAAAATCTCATTCATTAGATGAACATCCATATCTCTCTCATATTTACATATCCTTTTGCCTGTCTCATTTATCAGCCCTCAAATCTTTAAAGAACTTTCCTTCTCCACATTGCTAGTCTCTCCCATATTGCTTCATATCTTTCCTGCCACAAAGGCTTTTTGTGTGAGTAGCCAAATTTCTTAGTCCCTGCTCCCAAACAATTTGGAAAGCACCTTTGGATTCACAGGGTTTCAGTCATGGTATCAGATGATTTAATGAAAAAAGAGCTGCACTTTCATGGTGTGTAAGTCTGCCTCAGTATTCACACTAATTACTATCGTATTTCAATGATCAGGTGTAGCTAAGAAATGGCAGCAAACTTTCAGCTCAACTTGCTCATTTCTTGGCTGTAAAAGATGCAGAGCAGTTGTGTGTGTTTGCTGGTTTGATTTGGGGGGGGTTGATATTGTTGAAAATATCCTTTTGTTTACTGTAAAGCTAGGGTGAAGCATAAAAGAAATAATAGCTGAGAAATTATAGTTCTGCAAAGAAATAATCTCTTACAACAGAGGTTTTACTGGAATAAGACTTTCCCATAAGGGTTTCTTCTAGTCTCTGACATCCTCTATGCAAATGTGAAGTGAAATTGTCATTCATTGTCAGTGAAGTTGTCACAGAACTACATGAGCAAATGATCTCATGGCCCCATCAGTGCTTTGGCACGGGAGGTCATTAGGTAGACATGGGAAGGGAGGTTAGAGGAGGCTGGAGCTTGACTTCTTCTGCTGTAGAGAGCGGTAGGAGAAGGGAATACAGCTGACCTTGCCCAGATAAGTAACAGCTGTGTTAATTAACACTTACTGTGTTAATTGCCCAATTCAGCCTCACCCCTGATGGGTCACAGATATATCCAGTAAAGATAAGTGTGATAAAAGGGAGTGGGTTAGCTGGTAAAGGGGATCATCATGGAGGATTGTGGATGTAGGGCTCAGGAGGAAGAAGGATCCTGAGAAGAGAGAATCCCTGCTCTGAGGTCTGTCTGTGTCTGTAGTTAGAGCCTGTTGTTGGAACCTATAGTCACAGTCTAGCTGGGTAAAAGCCTGCATTTGGAGTCTGCAAACCAATACCTGCAGTCATAGTTTAGCAGGAAATAACCAGCAGTCAGAGGCTGCAAGGGAAGCCTGCAGTAGGAGCTTGCTGCAGCCAGAGTCAGTGAATAGTTGGAGTCAGGATGGCTGAGCTGTAAAAAGGAATAAACAAGTAGCCTGTGTCTCAGCTCATTTCTATCCTCTAACAGTGTGTGGAACTGGAGGGCTGCTGCAACAGAGAGCAATATTATTTTGGGTTGCTTCAGTTGTCATTTAGGTGTATCCTTTTTTTTTATAGGTTGTCTCTATTCTGCAGGACATTACATAAGAGTTTGCATTTAGAGCACTAAGTGGATTTAGTTTGGGTTCCTTAGATATACAGGTTACAAAAATATGTCATGGCTATAAGGTAGATATGTGGGGCATTTTTAAAAGTTAGGACCAGCTTTGCTTTCAAGAGCATATAATGTTGGAACTTAATTAAAAATGTTTTCTATGCCATTATCTTGATCACTCTGTAAATGCAGTTTAATGGAAGAAAAAGAAAGAAGAGCTGAGTGGAATGCAAAAAGATTACAGTTCCTGCTTGCATCCAATGCCATTTAGGAGCATGCTAATATAGTTGTTAGATTAAGTTCCTGTATTGGATCGGTAAAACTTTGAAATGCTTCATTTAATTTTTTCATTTTTCTGGGATTTTTCTTGAGAAAAAAAGAGGAGGACTTCTACATAATGTGACTTTTAGATGTAAGAACACTTAAGAATCAGCATCTTCAATTTTAGGGTCTTCTCAGTAATTACAATCAATGAGATTTGAAGGACAAGACTTGAGGTGTCTTGTTGAAAATTCAAGGAAAAACAGTTTTTTGGTTGTTTTTTTGGTTGTTTTTTAACTTATGCATTCCTATGCTGCTCTGTTCTGCTAATGTATGAGAAAAAGTTAATTGCATAGGCTGGGAAATGGATTGCTTGGATCTAAAATACTAGCTGAATGAAGTTGAAATTAGGGCTTTCACTCTCCATTTCCCTAAGTATTGCATGTTTAGTTACTCTTAAACCAAATGCTTGTAAAATGTCACTGCCATCATTGTGTGTTCTAGTTAGGTACACAAAATAGAAATTAATTTGGGGTATTGCAAGGACCAAAGGATGTTTTATGTTCAGGTCCTATTAACATATACATGTATTTGATGTATATTACCTAAAATATTACCATGTCTTCTTGTATCAAATACTTTCAAGAAATGGACTGAGCTGAGGGGGTAGCAGGAACTCAGGTACAGGTAGTTCCAAAATTGAAAGATAAAACTGTTGTAAGTAAGGCAATTTCCTGCAAAAGCTCACTTTTTTTTTTCTCTTAAAACTATCTGCTTTGAAAAGAGGTTCTTGCTAGGCAGTTAGCCTAAAAAGCAAAGCTAAGGAAGAAATTAGCAGAAGTAAAGTAATCCTTTAACATGCTTCTCTTGCTGTGCCTAAAAACGCAGGTGACAATCTCACCCCTCAGACAGCTTCCATAGTAATGTAAATACAAAACCTACCCCAAAAAGAGAGCTGAAGCATGAATATGTGAATGCTCCTACTTATCTCTCATGTACAGCCACCATGGTCTTTTATTTCATGCTCAGCTAATACAAATCTACATATCAAAGGAAGTTATAAAACTTCATAAACCACAGAACTCGCTTTATTTAAAATTAACACAGTTGCTTTTTTAATATAGTTTCAAGTAAATCTATTAAAAACACATAGAATGACCTCTTATAAAGAGAGCAATTACTTGAAAAAGTAACTTACCATGACAATGCATGGCCGTACACACTTTGGGAAAGTGTCACTTTTTCAAGCAGAAAGCATTTACCATATCAAAAGAGCTATTATCAAATAATCTGCTATGGATCTCCTAACATGGAAAAGGAGGGAGAAAACTTCCCACTTGCTTTTTGACAACATCTGGTTCACAGGGTTTGGATACAGCGTGGCTTCCTATCCCCTAGTGTGAATATTCTTTTCTTTTGCCAAAGCCTGCCCAGGCCATCAACAGCCTTTGGCAGTCTTGTCAGCAAAAATGACATTCAGATGAAAGAGGTGCCATATTTGCATCATGTGGACCCTTTTTCAAAATCTAAACTTTTAACCTGTGCATGTAATATCTTAGGAGGCAGAGTGATACGGAGAAAAATAAAAAAGCAACTCCACTTGACACTGAAGTCCAACTCTCATACTCCTTGATTCTTCACCCTGTTTTTCACAAGCTCAGTGTAGTAATCTGCAAGCCTCCTAAGTGAAAGTGAATACTCCTAAATTAAATTTCCCCATTCATTTTCCCCACTTGCTGTTTCTGTATCTCCTTTACAAATGTGGAATTCACTGCACAGGAGACATTTCATACCAACATGTCAGTGGTGATTTCTGAGCTGTCTGGGGCTTTCTTATGAGTTTCTATATTTGCCTGCTGGACCTTGTTCTGGTGCTTCCTCCAGAAAAGGAGGCTCTCAGTGGAGGTGATTGACTGTCCCTGCTCACTTCACATTGCTTCAGAGGTTTTGCATTTTTCTCACTGAAGAAAGGGGCACAAGTCTTTCAAAGGCCACGTGGGATGGACTTGGTGGCTTCTCTGAATTTTGCTGTGCGGAAATAAGAATAAGCCCCATAAGCATTATATAGTACTTGATTAATCCTCAAGCACATTTTGCACTCTGTGTTTCTGTATGTACACTGTGCTCTCTGGATTGGTAGTTATAGGGGACATCAGTGCTCCTCCCTGAATGAGGAGGAAACACTGCTGTTCAGGGAGGTTCTAAACACTCATCTGGAAACTGCCAATCCCCAGCTCCTTGCTCAGACACTCAACAGGAAAACAGGACTTCTTCCAGGACAACAGCAAATGGTGAGGATCAGTAATGTGATCCACCTGGACTCAGGTCTTGGGACATCCTTATTTCAAAGCAGCACTAAGAAGATACCACTTTGGCTGCAACAGGATTGCTGTGTAGGATCACAGCTGACAGGTGTGGGACACAAAAGAATGAACAGAAAATATGCAGTAAGACCAGACACGGACCATGTTTATGCATTGTGCCAAGGGCCTCCCTGTGACACTCCTGCCACTGCTTGAAGTCATGCTGTCCAATCAAATGTGGATAGATAAGCATTTTTTTGCTAAAGGAAGAAAACAATGGGAACTTGCTTTACTCCTCTTGAATTCCTATTTCAGTCTATGTATATGTGTATA
The DNA here is from genome assembly GCA_013401135.1 of Cettia cetti. Lineage (NCBI taxonomy): Eukaryota > Metazoa > Chordata > Aves > Passeriformes > Sylviidae > Cettia > Cettia cetti. The sequence continues at coordinate 2,590 of VZUI01066180.1, read as the reverse complement.
GCAATAAACAAAATCTGAGAAGCTTTGCCTGTTAATATTTGTCATATCCATTAGAGATGAATGACTAACTGAAGCATGAAGCTGGATTCCCGAATACGCGTGGATGACTTGGATTTTTGGAAAAGTTTGGAGTTTCCTGGGTTTCCAGTTTGCCACGCTAATGTTTTAAAGTTTATTTCAGTTTTCTATGCTGTGGTAGAGGAAGTTAAATTTCCCATAAACCAATGACAGAATTGATGTTATTGAGTCTGCTCTGCTCTCTGCAAAGACTTTAATACCTTGTACTGACAATAAAGCCTATTTGCATTTATTAATTGAAAGACTGAGGCCAAGAAGCAGCACATACTGGAACAGTTCTGATAAGGTCAGGATCAGGTCAGCCTACACTCTGACTACCCTTTGCTGCTTTGGTTCCACCTGATTAATGCTTAGCCACCCGAAGCAGTGAAGCCTTCACACATGTTCATCAACAGTTTATTCAAATATCCCAGTTCATCCAGGAGAACAAGTTTATCTAAAACATAGTGGAAGTCTGAGGTGATGGCTATACCTGAAGCGTTTTTGTGCAGTTAGCTACCGGATGGCGTCCCTTCTGAGCTCTTTTTGCACATACCCAGGGCAGCCAGTCTGGGAGATGCAGTGTTTGGGCCAAACCTGGGCTCCAGGTGCTTGTTCAGGACACTGCACTTCCCAGAGTCTCTGCAGGCTTGGCTGCTTCCTTAGCTCTGCTGTCTCATATAGACCCCTCTGCTGAGGTGCAGGGAAAGCTCACAGACTTGTCCCACAGTGCTGCTCTCTGCTACTTCAGCAAAACACCCTGTGTGGTGTTGTCCATCCAGAAACTACTTCAGCTTCTGTTTGCTTAGAAAAACTACCTCTTTGCAATATTTTATTGGAGATTACTTTAGTTACATTATAAAGTGCACGGGGTTTCTTTTCAAACTGTAGCAAGCTGGAAATTCAAGATTCCTGGTGCAGGAAACATCTCAACATTAGCTTCTTTAGCCACTAGATCAATTTTCCATTTAATGTGGAATAATTTATGTCACTTGATGGTCTTTAGGGACCTTTTCATAATAAACCACTTGACAAGTGAGGCAAGTAAGCTTTGCAAGATTTATAATTGATCACTGGTGCTATTGTAGATATGATGGAAATACCATATATAACACAAATATTTTTTAGCAAAAAATATTATTGCTTCATAATCAGGTGTAGGTGTTAGTCTCTGATTTGGCATCATTTTGGCATAATGAGTCTGTGGTTCTGTATCTACAGAATATAAAAATAATGATGTTTTCATAAGGGTTCCAGACATCTTGCCTGTATATGAAATGTAAATATTGTGTTCAATCTTTAGCCCTTGAAATTGGGTGTGAAGGAGGGATTCTGTTTGGGCCTAAATACAGGGAAAGCTTTATTTGTGGGCTATATTCCTATGGACGTGCAGCTGTTCAAATGCTCTTAGTACCCAACAAAGACAGCATTGTTCTGTGAAAACACACTTGCCGGAGTTGTTGGGGCTCTGGCCAGCTGTAGGTGGGACGACTGCAACAGCAAGAGGCTGTCACTCAGCAGCCCAGCCGGCGGTGCCTGGTGGCTTCTGACAGTGACAACAGACCGTGTCTGGCCAGGGGTGTGAACAGCAGGGCAAGAAACACCTGGCTCAGCCACAGCGTGTGGTGTGGGCAGCACTTGCACCCACACAGGCGGCAAAGGAAGGCTTGCAGTGATTCCAGCTAAGGTATGTGACTGGTGTGGCCTCTGAGCCTTGACCAGCACCACTTTAGGAGTCGTGCTATTAGACTAATTATTGGTTCAAGGCAATGAACCACATTTTTGAGCAACTGGACTTAGGTGCCCCTAAAAGAGTGCTGACACTCACTCAGACCATCATTCAGACACCATTTTCTCAGATACTCCTTTCATACCCTTCACCTGGTCAAAAAATGGCAAAATCTGGGGACAATATGTTGATTTAGCAAGAAGAAATGTCAATGGCATGGAGTACAAGGTACAGTCCATCTTGGTCCGTTTGTATTCACACATGAATTTCACAAAACAAGCCATAGGAAAGAAAACTCGTGATAGGAGCTTCAATATAGCTGGCAAATCCTGGTCCCTGAAAAGCTGTTCAGATTGGAGAATTTCCTACAGATACAGACAACAGGACAGACAAAAAAAATGTCATCTGTTGTGTATTATTTCACCATAAAATTTGTAATCATGCAGCATTTTCTGAATGATTGAATTTTCACTAAAATATCGAGGAACTGTGCAACAATATTATCCAGTGGCTCTGCTATGCCAGTTAGAAATTTCACTAGAAAACTATAAATACTCCCATTCTGAGGCATAGGACTCATACTAGTGAAGAGGAATTAATAGGTTATCACAAAATGCTAGCAAGGAATTTTTGCCCATTTTTTGGGAATATTCACCATTTTCTGAGAAATAATTACAGGCTAGATGTACCACTAATAGAATCTGCGCTGATAACAGTCATGTACCTGCACACACACACACACACACACACACACACACACACACACAAAAAAAAAAAAAAAAAAAAAAAAAAAAAAAAAAAAAA
>VZUI01066163.1:0-32162 GCA_013401135.1 Cettia cetti | reverse complement strand
AGTGGAGTTGAAGAGGCTGAACCTCAGTCTTCCAATCTGGTCTCCTTTTTAGAAATCTATATAAGCTGTAAAAAAAAATTAAACTTTCTCTTTTCCTGCTTTGACTCCGTGGTGATCACTGCATCTCCTTCGAGACAGCATTGTGTCACAGTGTGTAATGTGTGGACTTGCTTTGCCTGAATCCTCTCCGAGCAGCTTTTCTACAGAAGATTCTTATTGGGAAATAAGGTAGCAGCTCCACAATCTAAAATCACACTGCTACACTCATCCTTGCCCGTTCCAGGCCAAACTGCTGCTTTTAGGCTTTTTCCTAGCAACTGAGACATTGAAGGCCACATTTTCTCTCTGGCTCTGTGCTGAGACCCAGGGCTGTGTGAGCAGATGGGCTCCAGAGCTGTGCAGGGTGGATCCTGGGGAAAGCATCCCCCCGCAGTGCATCCCAGAGTCATAGAGTATGCCAAGCTGGAATGGATTTACCAGGATAATCAAGTTCAACTCAAGTCCCCCTCTTCAGAATCCAGCTCTTTCTTTGTGACCATAATGTGTTTTGAAGCTCTGCTGTGGGTGTAGATTTTTGGTGAAAACAGTATTATTTTCCCCCACTGGTATGCGCCACTGTATCAAAAGTTATCCCTATAAAAAAGAAATTATCTATGTTAAATATAGTTTTCTGTGTAAAGAAAAGGAAGACCAAGGAAAGGTTGTATAGGGTAATTCCTGCCATTTATGAAAGATACAGTGTAAAAAATGAACCAAATGAATGTGTAGCTCGTGAAAATCCATCCTTATTGTGCTGCTGGCTTCAGCAGCTGCAGCATAAAATGTGCATTTGCAGTGGATATTTGAAAATGCAAACAGAAAACAAGTCCTTAAACATCCTTGTTCGACTGGATGAAAAATATCATCTGCTTGGGTTTCTCTGAGGGAAAAGTGTAACTGCCCCTAAGCTGTGGTTTTCTGTTTGCCTCAAGTGACAATGCCAGGGATTCTAAAAGCCCAAATTAGAGCCAACAAATAAAAGAAGCTGCTGCCACTCTCAGCAGTGATGCTGTTCCAAATTCCAGTTGTCCCACAGAAATGGGAACAACTCCTGGCTTCAGAGACTGTTTCAGAGATGGCTTTTTTCTGCATTACAGCACTACCACAATCTGATTTTCACCTCCGGAGTGCACTTCTGTTTGTTCATTTGAAAGTTGAGTTGTACTGCCTCAATTTTTCATCACTGTCACTAGCACTTGAGGGATGCAATCTAGTGGTAATTAAATTATTGCATTTTTTAAATTTCTAACAGCACAGTGCAGTAGCAATGCTCTTTCTTAGCCTTTGCAGCACTGTCAGTGGAGAAATGCATCGGGGCTTTTGTGGGTGTTCTCATTGTGGTCAGGCTCAATTCAAGCTGCAGTACTTAAAGGATTTTTAATCTTCAGATTGCTTTATGAACACTAATCCTCCAAGCAACCTGAAAGAAGTAGGTTAAATATGATTTCCATGGTGGAGAGACTTACTGACTTGTTCCACGACACAGAGAATTAGTGTCAGATCTGGGATTAAAGCTGGAGTGACCCTTGACAATTATTCACAGGGTCTGGCTCTGCCTTCATTTATTCCACATCCTTTTCCCTCTTGTAGAAGCTGTGTTTTTAGTGCAACTGGTTTTGCTCCCTCTGCAGAGACCGGGATGAAGTTGTGCTGTTAAGCTGCTTGTGCCAGTGGTGATTTTCTGGAGGGATGACTATGAAAACAAATCCTAGATATTCCAGGTCCCTTCTCATGGATTTGCATTATTGCTTTAGAGAGAGCTGACTTTGGAAAAACTCTGATATATGTCTGAAGAACATTTGGGGTGTATTTGTCCTCAAACACTCTTTTTGAGCAGTGCTGCTGAAGACGGAGGGTGTAAATATCTGCACTGAGGGGTCCCCTGTCTCTTCTGTCTCAGGCAGAGGGGTGGTGAGCACCATCCCTGGATTCAACCCCCTTTTTAATTGCATTGGCTCGACCATCCCCTTTTCTGAAGTGAGGATTTTCAAGGGATGTTCTGCCCTGGCTTAATTAGATAAAGTGATGGGAGCTGCACATGGAAACACTGAGCAATGCCACACCTCTGATTGCTCTGGTGCAGTGGAGAGCTGTGTCCAGCTGGGCAGCTTGGGGAGTGGATGCTTCTCCACACCTTTCCCAGGCTGTTTGGAGGCTCCTCTGAGGGCAGCAGTGTTCTCTGCGTTGCAAGAGGTGCAGGACTGACTGCTTAAACAGGCAGGGAAATATGTTCCCTTGATGTAAAGGCTGGTAATTAGCAGCCAGTGCTAATCAGCAAAGGAATCTGAAGTGCCCTTTCTCTTCACAGCCAACTGACTTTTGTTTGCCTTGGGCAGCACCTTTAGATGTTGCCTTTAAAAAATGGTGTCTGTTAGACTTTTAGAGTAGATATAAAGAAGGGAGGGATTTTTACAGGTTGCCCGGAGCAGCTGTGGCTGCCTCATTCTTGGAAATGGCCAAGGCTGAGCTGGATGGGGCTTGGAGCAACCTGGGGTAGTGGAAGGTGTCCCCTGCTCATGGCCTTTACTAGATGGCCTTTAAAAGTCCTAACCAACCCTAGCCTTTCTATGATTCCATGATATTTTTTATGTGTTGTAAAAGCACCAGTGACTCCCCTTTTAGTTTTGCTGAGCCGGAGACCTCACCCATCTCTTACTGCCTGTGGTCTTGAGGAGCATTACTCTTAACATGGCAAATACCTGCAAAAAGGTGTGTTACCCACCTCCGAAGCACCTCTGAAGCAGCTCTTGCCTCTTGCATCAAAGAAACCATTCTGGATTTTGTTCTGGTTGGATTTCTGCTCCTTGGTGGTTTTGTTTGCCTCTCTGATGGGTGGTGGCTGTAGCCCAGATCGTGGTGTTGGTTTTCCAGCCTGAGCATCACGTGAGCTGTGTGCCACGGGGAGAGGAGCCCTGATGCATTTTGTGGCAGCATAAAAACCTGTGGTGGCAGCCCTGAGGTGCACAGGAGCCCCCACAACTCCAGGAAGAGCTGGGGCAGCACTGCCATGCTGCAGCAGAGGCAGTATTCACCCACAAATGCTTAATTTTATCCAGGTTCTTTTCAATAATAATTTTCTCCTGTGCTGGCACTGCCAAAATTGAACGTATTTTAAGCAGCCACGTTGCACACTGAGCCTGCATGGTGGCCAAACACGTCAGTGTCTTTCATTCCACACTGAACACAAACACCTCCTGCCTGGCGTCAACCATTTCTGCTGCCTGAGCATCTTGTTTGCTGCCAGCTGCTCTGTGGGGTTCATTGATCTGCCCCTGCTGGCACCAGCAGTTGGTTAACTTGTACTTTGAAGAAGGGCTCTGCAGCCTTTATTCCTGAAGGCTTTTATTCCTGAAGTTGGAAAATAAATGTCTGAACGTGCATTATCCACCAAAAAAACCCAGAAGAGACACATTACTGCAAATGCAGGAGGTCGAGAGGCCTGCTAAGAGCAGCTTTCTTTTCATTTTATGTTGCTGATATAATCTATAAGGTTTTTTGTGCCATGGAGAGCTCACCTGGCCCATTTCATATTGCAGCACTTCAGCCATTAGGGCAAATTCTTGAGAAACTCTGGAAAAATAGGACCTGGCAGAGTGGCTGCTGTAGCAGTAAAATGTGTTGGCCATGGTTTTGTCACTAGGCTCAGTGTCTTTTGGCAAATGTCTGTTTAAAAAGAGACAAGCCGGAGGAAGGCATAAAGCACTCAGAATGCCACTTCAAGGCATTTTTGTGATGGGATCTGAAGCCCAGGAGCTCTGTGGGTCTGGGTTGGTCCTTGGGTGGACTCTCAGATATGTTGGTCTCTGCCTTCCCCAGCCTGGCCCACCCCAACAGCTGGTAATTGAAGTTATGAAAGAGGTCAAAATTGGCAACAAGAACTCACAATTGTGAATCTTAAATTGAAAAAAAAAAAAAAGGGTTACCAAATACTGTCTTGCAGCAGTGCTGTCCGGATGCCACGTAAAGCATCTTTGGAGATTTTGGCCTCATTTAGCTGAAGACTCATTCCCAGACTGGTGGAGATTCTATCTTATGGCTTTATGAGACAAGTGGCAGGGAAATGTTACCTGAAATATGTGACTTGGGTCATACCCGTCATGCAGAGCAGGATGGGAAACAGTAATTCTGAAGTAACTTTTAGGCAAGTGTAGCTCTAAGCCCTGCCAGCTTTGCATTTGTAGAGCTCCTTTTGCAGGGATTTTGGTTATCTCCTCTCCCTTCTGCTTCTCCCTCACCTCTGGTGGCCAGGGACAGCCTGTTCATCCATCCTTGCAGCCCATGCCAAAGCCTTTGTCTGCTCTTTTCTTGCCAGCTGACAGGAATTCTGTCTGTTGGGTCCTGCTGATGGCCAGTGTGGGATTTCACCGATGGAGCTCAGCAGGAGGTTGTCCACGAGTCACTGAATCTTGGATCCATTAAGACTGGAAAAGGCCTCTAAGATAAATTCCAGCTGTCAGCCAGCACCACCATGACCATGGTGCACCATGAACAGGATGTTCACCATAACCATGTCCTCAAGTGCCACATCCACACTTTGTTTGAACACTTCCAAGCATGGGACTTCACAGCAGCCTGTGCTGGGGCTTGACAGCCCCTTCCATGAAGAAATTTTTCCAGATACCCAATCTAAGCTTTCCCTGGCACAGCTTGAGGCCATTTCCTCTCCTCCTTTCACCTGTCCTCTGGAAGGAGGGACACCTGACTGAAGATGATCAAAGTGTGGGGGAAGCTTCAGTCAGAGTTCAGTCAGAGTTAAACTGTGACAGCCATCAGCTGTCCCATGAACTGCTGCTGTGGGCTCATCCAGCTCCCTTCTAGGGCTGCTGCTGAGTTTCCCTTTCCCCTCTGTGGGGCTGGCACCGTTTTTCCTCTGCTGGCTGCCTGTGCCTGGTGGCTCATGCTGCCGGGAGAGATTTGTGGCACACCTGTGGAAGTCCAAAGGTGTGAGACTGGCACATTGGCAGCCCTGTGCCTGGATCTTGCCAGCTGGCTGTGGGAGAGCCCTGGTGGCTTTGCCAAGGCCTGCTGAGGGCACGGCGCTGTGACTTAGCAATACCAGGCGGTCCCCACCCTGGATGAGTCACCAGAAACACCAGAACACGGGCTCTGGGATGTTGGCTGCCTGGCTGAGGGCATGCTCTGCTTACAGCGTGTGTCTGCATTGCTGCCTGATTGCTGGGGTGGCTGAAGGCTCCTCTTGCCCTCCTGTTGGTGAACTAGCTGGCTAGGGGATTAAGATACACTTTGTGAATTGGTGTCTGAAAAATAGAGCTGGAAATTGTCTTCTCAGTCTGCTGCTGCTGAAAGCGTCTCAAAGTCATGGTTTACGCCAGAATGTTACACGTGACTTGGATGGGGTTTTTTTTTCTCAAACCAATTACCTTGAGCCTAGAAGGAATTAAGATGTTCTTGCCTGACAGTGGAGGGAAGTAATGGTGTGGTGTGTCTTTGTTGGAAGTGCAAAAGTGGTGTATGGCAATCGTTTAGCCTCTGTCCTCATCTGGTATAAACTTGAACTGAGTATCTTAAATTGAAATGTGTTTTGATGGTGTTTCCTGATGTCAAGAGAACTGCAAGGTATAAATTTGTTGTTGTACTTGTATATGGGATTTTCTGTGCCTGCTTTCAGCTGTGATTCATGAAAGCCAGGGCAGAGTCTGGGGAAGCTTAAGCTGATCTTACTTAAAAACACACTCAATTATGTCCCTGCAGCTTACCCAAGAGCTTGGGTATTTTGGCAGCTTATAGCAAATCCTGCAGTGAAAACTCTGCCCTTCCCAAAGTCTGCAGCCAAATTGCAGAGGTACTGGGTTTGCTGATGCCCCGGGGAGTGAATCCCACTGCAGCAGAGGCACTTGGCCCTGGAGCCAGCAAATCTTTTCCTGGAGGGATGTAGTTCAGAAAATGAGCTCTTCTTACTGCCTTGGCCTTTTCTTTGCCTTGGAGCTCAAGCATGTTAAACAGATTAATTACTGGGATGTGTCTGGTGGGTACTATGCTGGGAAGGACTGGCTATTTCATGGTGACTTGTGCAACGGGTTATCTGTGAACGATTAATTTTGCAAGTGGAAAAAGACGTTTGGAAGAGTTTGTGCTCTGTGCAAGGCTCAAAAGCTGCATGAGGTGGTGCACCCTCAGCTTCTCCATGCAAAGTCCTGTGCCCTGGAGGTGTCTGGTGAAGCACCTCTGCACTTCAGCTCAATGACTTCACAATGTCACAGGATTTAGGGATGAGTTGCTGGTGTGAGTCTGATGTCAGATATGCTTCATGTTGTTGTCGTCAAAGTTTTAACCAGATGTTTGAAAGTTGTGTGAAAATACTGATACTTATATAATTGCATAGCGAATCAAGTGATTTCTTCTGTGTCCCAATTTTAAGATGCTTGATTTTACAACTTCAGTATTTTTAACGTGTTTTGAGTGTAGAGGGATCTTTGTGGGTAGCTGCGTTTTAAAAGCAAGTTTCACGAGTTGACTGTGTTTTAATGAGCAAAATCTCAAATGCTCGAGTGAAGAAGCTGGCGGGGAAAATAAAATATCCAGTATTAGGAGCTGATACTCAGCCAATGCCTGTTAATAGTTCTCCAGATAAATGTCCAGCAGCAGAGGTTGGGTGTTGTGGTGTGTGAGAAATGGGATTCCTAGAGTCTCAGGATGAAGGAGGCAACAGTGCTTCATGCAGGGGCTCTGGTCCTGCTGTCTCTGCAGGCCTCTGGAGATGTTCTGGAGATGTTCAGTGTCCTTTTATGTTTTCTCTGGGAAGTGCCACAGCTGTGTATTATTCACTGTCACTTTTGTAGTCCAGAGGAAATCCAGTGTCTGTAACATAGGTGGCGACAGGGTGAGGGACCAGGGAAGAGGGTGCAAACAGCTGACAAGAAAATGGACTAGCTTAGAGAATTTTAGCTTCTGTTACCCTTGCTGCTCTGTCTCCCCAGGGATGAGAAGAACCAGTCCATCATTGTGAGTGGGGAGTCAGGGGCAGGCAAGACGGTCTCTGCCAAGTACGCCATGCGCTTCTTCGCCACCGTCGGGGGCTCCGCCAGCGAGACCAACATCGAAGCCAAAGTCCTGGCCTCCAACCCCATCATGGAGGTAAAAGCTGCTCCCTTTCCTTTGTCCTGTTTGCACTGTCACTCTGCCTCTCCCTAAGTCACAAGGACAGTGAGAACCCCTGGGGACCTGCGAAATGGGTCTGATTTACAGCATAACAGTGCCCTGGAGCTGGGCTGAAATGCAGAAATGCACCGACAGCATCCATTTAGACCACCTGAACTGCACCTGTGTTTGATGGTCTTAAAGCTGAGCCTGAGTATCCTCTGCATATCTCCAGGAGCTGGGCTTTGATGGGGCTCCAGAGGGAAGAGCCCAAGCAGTGCAGCTGGCACTGTTAGTGTTTTATCATCTTCTTCCTCCTTTGTCACTGCATGGTGCCCCCTAATTTCCTTCTTTTGTTGTGCAAACATGGAATAGAAAAGAAAGGGATTAATCTACTTGACATATTTAAATTCATTTTTTTTTTTGTTAGTTTTCTGTTGTTATCAATCTCGTATCAGCATCTTCCCCTAGGGAGTAGCAATAGGACAAAAGGACACAGTCTTAAGCTGTGCCAGGAGAGGTTTAGGTTGGACATTAGAAGGAATTTCTTCATGTAAAGGGTGGTCAGGCATTGGAAGGGGCTGCCCAGGGAGATGTTGAAGTCCCCATCCTTGGGAGTGTCCAAGGAAGGCCTGGATGTGGCACTGAGTGCTCTGGGCTGGTGACACGGTGGGCATTGGGTGACAGCTTGGACTCCATGATCTGGGAGGGCTTTTCCAACCTAATTGATCTGTGATAGGGGAATAATGAGTCTCATTATAGGGAAATCCCTGCTCTGAAGGAAAAAAAATCTTATAAATACAAAAGAAAGGGAAAAAGCAGCTTTGTTTCCTTTCACTGAAGCCGGATGCTGAAAATAAATGTCTGAATGCCTGAGTCTCATTTTCCAAACAGATTTTGGACTCATGAAGTGCCTTAAAGCTGATTTGAGCTTTTCCAAAGTCCATGAAGCACTTCAGACTCGTGTGACTTCCTTTTCAAGACAGGAGCCAGCAGTGCTGGTTTAGTGGAGTGTGGTGTTGTCCTGTGCTTAACCTTAGGCTTGGCTCAGCCTTTAGGGAGGCTTTCCATCACAGTGCCTCGTGCCAAGTTGTCTGATGGGCAGAGGTGGTGGCTGACCCAGGGTGGGACACAGCCTGACAGGCAGCACGTGTGGTCTGACACCCTGCTGCCCCATGGGGATGAGCTCCAGTGCCCAGACCAGTGGTGGTGCAGGTGAGCAGTAAGAAAAGCCAGCAGGTGTGTGGCTGATGGGGGAAACTGACTGATTCCCTGCAGGTTTACTCCTGGTAAACTTGCAGGTTCACTCCTTTCCTCACCCATGCCCCTGCCTCTGTGAAATGTAGCTGCAATACCAGGGGGCACTTAAAACCATCCAAGAAAAAAATTGATAGTGCACACTATTCTTCTGTATGATCCCAGAATTTTATTGCTCTAATTTTCTTGCCTGTGTTCAGTTCTGGCTGTAATTTCTAAGTGCTGAGGCCAGGCAACCTGCCTGTCTTTATTGGAAATTGATGAGAACATTGCCTATGCAGAAAAAAAAAACATAAAAGAGAACTGCCTGGCTTGCAGAAAAACCCTGAGTTAAATGGGCTTGTGGGGGAAGGAGGCCCATCCAGGGGAGCTGCTGGTTTTGACTCTGAACAAAGGTGGGGGCATCCTATAGAGTGGAACATGAATTTTGAGGCTTTTGGGATGTAGATGATTCAATTACTGTAAAAATACTCGCTGCTGTTTGTATTTTTCTTTCATAAAAACCCTGGAGACACCACATTTTCAGTGAAGACTCCTCCCCAAAGTCACGTTATTCCTCTGCCTTCTGCGTCTGGCAAGGGGTTTTCCTCAAATCCTCCTGTGCCTGTTTACATAACACTGATTGCAAATCAAAGTGTTTTAAAAAATTCAGAAATGCAATTGAAATTTAGTGTTTGATTTTGTTTGTTTTATGCAGGCCATTGGAAATGCTAAAACAACAAGGAATGACAACAGCAGCCGCTTTGGGAAATACATTCAGATTGGCTTTGATAAAAAATACCAAATCATTGGTGCCAACGTGAGGACATATCTGCTGGAAAAATCTCGGGTTGTATTTCAGGTGAGGAGTTGTGGAGCTTTTTTCCTTTTTTTTCTTTTGGATGCTGTATTCCTGGAATTCAATAGTCTGGGTCTTTTCTATGGATTAAAAAAAAAAAAAAATCTCTTTACAAGTTTAGCCACAGAATCATTTAGGTTGGAAGTGACCTTTAAGATCACTGAATCCAACTGTTCTCCCAGCACTGCCATACCCATCACACAATCATGGAATGGTTTGGGTTGGAAGGGATCTTAAAGATCACCTCATTCCACCCCCTGCCATGGGCAGGAACAACTTCCACTATCCCAGGCTGCCCCAAGCCCTGTCCAGCCTGGCCTTGGGCACTGCCAGGGATCCAGGGGCAGCCACAGCTGCTCTGAGCACCCTGGGCCAGGGCCTGCCCACCCTCAAATGCCAGCAGGTCCTTTCCAGTATCTAAGCCTACTCTCTGTCAATGGGAAGCCATTGCTCCTTGTCCTGTCCCTCCAAGCTCTTGTACCAAGTCTCTCTCCATCTTCCTTGTGATCATATCCCCAAGTGCCACCTCCACATGGCTTTTAAACCCCTCCAGGGGTGGGGACTCCAGCACTGCCCTGGGCAGCTGTGCCAGGGCTGGACAGCCCTTTCCATGGAGAAATTGTTCCTAATATCCAACATAAACCTCCCCTGGGACATCTTGAGGCTGTTTGCTCTTGTCCTGTCACTTTCTTGGTGGACACAGCTTCCAGATGTGTCTTTTGGACTCAGTCTTGGAGTTCTTTATGATTCCAGCCTTATGACCCTTGTCCTGGGCTAAGGTGTACCTGGGGGACTTGTTAGATGAAGAGCCAGGGAGAGCAGATTGCAGGCAGCAGTGTTCAGTTTTGAAGACAAAGATGGGGCAGGAGAGGGGCTGAGAAGGCTGATGTCACTGCCACAGCACATCCCTTGGGTTTCTTGTGCCAGCCTAGGAGAGGCTTCCTTTGATTCTGCTTGGGATGCTGCAAAAGTTTTGTCTTTACACAAAAATAAGAGTGCCCCAAATACAAAAATCATAAAAAACCTGACAACTTTGAGAAGCCACGAAGAGTAAACCACCTTCTTTTATATTACTGTGGGTTTGCAACTCGCTGCTTTATTTAGCTTGGCTATTCCAGAGAGGCATAAGATGTGGAAGGCAATACGGAATTATTTACTTCCTTTGCCAGATGGGCAATGTGTGTTGGTCAGGCTGGGCACCTCCTTTCTCCCAGGTGGCAGGGAAAATGTCCTTGTGTTGGTGTCACTGATGGGGTCTTGGTGGTGGGAAGCAGGGGATGGGGCCAGGGTGGCCCTGGGCTCAGGGGACACCAGTGTGAGGGTGGGGACACTGCTGTGACCTCTCTGTGCCTCTGGTAACTCGGCATCTCCCCGCAGGCAGAGGACGAGCGCAACTACCACATCTTCTATCAGCTCTGTGCCTCCTCAAGCCTCCCAGAATTCAAAGACCTTGGACTCAGTAAGTGCTGGCACACCCCTGTGCACTGCTGGCTGCAGCCTGGCTCTGAGGGCAGCAGAAGAAGGGGCTGGGGTCAGAAATGCAGGTTGCTGGTGAGGCCCTGTGTGCCTGGGCTGTGGGAGGGGAGATTGGAGGGCTTCTGCTGCTGCGTGAAGCACAGCTGTGCTCACCCCATTAGCAGGGAGGTGGCAACTCAGTGAGGGTGGGGAGGCCCTGGCAGAGGGTGCCAATATAGCTGTGGCTACCCCTGGATCCTTGGGAGTGTCTGGGGGTGGGTTGGATGTGGAGCAACCTGGGAGCTGTCCTTTTAAGGTCCCTTCCAAGCCAAACCAGTTTGTGACTCTTTGATTTTGCAAAAATCGGCAGCAGAGCTGCAGAGAAACTACATTGCTGTGGTATATGCCAGCTGATGCAGGGAGATCCTGTGTTAATATTGTACTAACCTTGCATGAGGTGTGTATTTTAAATCAAATGTGAGTGTGGGCTGATCTGGCCAGTGTCTTGGCAGGAGTGGTTGTGTCCTTTGAATTCATTATGTTTCTTTTTTTTTAATGGCTAACTCCTGGAATGGGTTGGGTTTGTTCCCCAGGATTTGCAGCAGAACCTCTGTAGAACACCTGATTCAGAGGGTTTGCACTTGCAGCAGGTGGTGCAGGGATGAATTTTAATTATTCTTTTATCTTGCATATTTGCTGTTGCTTAGAGAGAAAAGCCAGGTTTAAAGCAGGCTTTTAACCTATTTTGAATAGTGAGCAAGGCAGGTTCTGGTCCTACCATAGGATCCTGCAGAAGTTTCCATCCACACTGCAGTAGAATGGCAGATGACTCTTCATCTGGGGCTTTCAGTTTCTAGGTAATTCTGAGCTTCTTGTAATGACCCTTTGTGTGACTGTAGTCACATTGCCCACACAGTGCAAACCAAACTTTCAAAAGTTTCTTCCATGGTTAAGTGCATAATTTTTAAAACCATATACCCTGGGTAATGATGATGTCTGCTGGCATCTTAAAACTCAGACACAAATTATTTCAGCTCCATCTGGGAGATGAGTTGATGTGTGAGAGCTCCAGCCGTAAAACCACTGCTCTCTTCTTGGGAAAATGTGGATCAGGGGAAATACCAGTCTTACTCATCACAGCTCTCTAAAAGCATCATCTGTGTTTGTGGTGACTGGTAGGAGTGGGGGCTGAGAGGCCTTTGCTGTGCTGGTGCATCACCCAGGACATGTTTGTGCTGTTGTGACTGTGGCTCTCAACTTCAGCATCTCAGGGGTGAATGTATAATGGCAACAGCTGGCAGTGCAGGAGGAGTGGGTGCCAGGGCCACTTAGCCTGCAAGGAAGCTTTCTTGGGTCATTTCTAATCAAAATTTGGTGCCAGTGCCTGTCAGTCTCCATCTGCTCTCTGTGGCAGTTCGCATTTGCTGTGTCACAGCATGCACAGGTACCCATCAGGTGTTGGAAAAGCAGCAGTTCTTTCCAAAGGTGAGGGTGGGTGTCCTTGCTGTTCTCTCACCTTCAAACAGCTGAGAAATGCCTCCCCAAAGTGTTTTGGTGGCTGTCAGATAAGGGGCTGCTCATGGGCTAGGGGGGGACAGGGATGTGGGTCAGTGAGCTGCTCCTGTTGGTATGACACAGGCTCTGTCTTGACCTCTGGGGCTGCTGGTGCTGGGCAGAGGTCTGTGGGTGCAGAGGTGCACAATTCACTTACTTTTCTTTCTTTTGAGTGATGTTTTTCATTTCCAACTTTGCCTTGGATTTACTGGCCTGCTTGAAGATGACTAGTCAGAACTCAGATTTATTTCCCTGTGTGGGCTGTACTTACGTGTCAATCTTGTCTTCCCAAAGCTTATACAAAACAAGTGGTGTCTTGATGTGGAAATCCACTTTTTATTACTCATGGAGGAGGATGTATATTTTTCCATCTAAAAAACCAGGAGCTATTGCTTCTTTGGGTCTTGCACATACAGAGCATTGTTATTACTTCCTTTTCTGTTGCAAGATGCTGGAAAACAAAAATAGTCTCTAAACATACTTGAGCCCAGCAGAGCAAACCAGTGTTGGCTTCAGCCAGAGTGATCCTGAAGGCTTAATTTTAAACTAGAATGTAAATATTTGACTTTAAACGGTTATGTGCAATGCAAGTGCCTTTTGAAGTGTGGTGTCTAGCTTAACGATGCCTGGGCAGTGGTGCAAGGCAGGAATGTGTTTTATTTGTTTGCAATGAATCAAAGGGTTTGTGTGGTTGTTAAAACAGTTACGGAGGTCTTGAAATGTACAGAGTGGAGTCAGTTATTCCAGGGATGACTTGAGGCCGAAACACATCCCAGTAGGAATGTTGGGAATTGAAAGCTGATGTCCTGGTCCCATCAGCCACCACTAGCCCTGTCTGCATCTTGCAGGGCAGTGTGCAGCAGCATCAGGCTGTGAGTGTGATGTGCTCCACCATGGGCTGGGTGGGCTCCTGTTGGGCTGGGGGTCCAGGAGGGGCATTGTCTGCCTGACCCCAACCAGCATTTTCTGCCCCTTGATCCTGGTGCTCCAGCAATGAGTGGAATTACCTAAATCTCTGGGTCGCAGGGCTTTGTATGCCAAAAATAATTAAATGTTTTTCTTTACAGCCTGAAAGTTCAGCTAATGCAGAAGCCTGTGGGAGGCCTGGGAAGGGATGGGGAGCTTCTGGTGGCAATTTGAGTCAGGAAATGTGCAGATTGCAGTGATTTTAAAGGTTACCACTAGGCTGGTGTGGAACACAGTAGGCTTTTTCTCTATATTCATGATGCTTGGGGAACATGTTTGTGTGTGTTAATGAGTGGGTTTTGGCAAATGACTCCTGCTCAGTTCAAAACAGGCTGAGGCTGGTGCTGAGAACTGATTCTGGTTGGGGTGGGGAGGCTGTGCAGGGGCTGGGCTCCCCCAGCCCTCTCAGGGGAGAAGCTCTGGCTCTGCCAGGGCTCAGCCAGCAGCCCTGGGCACGCATTGTGCTGCTCTGGACCTCATGTGGGGCCTTGTTTTAAGGAGGGGGATTACATGTGCTGCTTTCTTAAGTGGACAGAAATCCTGCAATCTCTTCTTGGTGCATTTGCATTGGAAGTGCCTCTCAGCCTCTACAGGATTTACTGGTGTCATCCTGGAGTCACTTTGCTAAAGCACTGACGTTCAAGTGGTGTAATGCAGGCACTCTGATCCAGTCTTCATTCCCTTTGCTCCCAAGGATTAAGGCTTTGTGTAGAAAAGGTGTTAAAATACCTGAATCAGTCATGGATGTGTGAAACAGGATGAGGAATTGCTGAAAGTAGTCACCTCAGTATTTGAAATGGTCTTCCACCATGTGATGGAGCTGTTATTAGAATTCCAAATACACCACACCGCTGCCCTGGCTGAACTTGGGTTCAGGTTCAGCCAGGGAACTGGCTGTGCATGGAAAAGAGGTTTCATGGCTGCAAGAAGCAGCTACAGCCACTTCCTAAGGTTCTGCTCCATCCATTCCTGTGGTTCAAAGGACACAGGTGCCCTTAGGGGTGGGGGACAGGGAGCATCCCAGGGCAAGTTCTGGGGAGTGGCTGCAGGCGGGGAGTGCTGCTTGTTGATGTATTTCTCCTCTTTCTTCTCTCCTAGCGTGTGCCGAAGACTTTTTCTACACTTCTCAGGGAGGTGACACATCCATCAATGGCGTGGATGATGCTGATGACTTTGAGAAAACCAGGCATGCCTTCACCCTGCTCGGTAAGGGGTTGCTCTGCATGAAGCCTGCCCAGCAGAAGTCTGTTGCAATTGTTTTCAGTGTTTTGCCTGAGTTAAAGCATTCCTGTTGACCTACTTGGCTTTACTTTGTTCCTTAGTAGGAGCTGCAGAAGTGTTTCTAGCAGCCGTCTGTGAGGCAGCAGTGAAATGGAGAAGGAGGCAGAATTTAAGAGAAATTTGAACCATTCTGAAGTCAAAGCAGGGCTGCAGTATTGACCTGCTATTTTTTACCCTGTTTACAAGCAGGGAAAGAGCTATTACTCTGCAGTTCAGTCTGTGTTGTGGTTGAGGGTGATGTCACTTCTTGGATCACAGTGTTGTACTGAGTAGCTGATTCCTGGAAATAATGAGCTGAGTACATCCCTGCTGTGCAGAGTCCACATCTACATGGCAGCTGTGGCTGTATACAGCCCCCGTGCTGGCAGCAGGGGAGCAGAGCTGTACCCCGCCTGCAGCAGGGCCCTTCAAAAGGAAAAACAACCTGGAAGGGAAAACTTGCCCAGTTTATTTGTATTTATCTGAAAGTTTGTAAGTCCTGGTCAGTCTCGGTGCCTCTTGGTTGCATTTCAAAGTTAGAGAGAGGAACTCATGATATTGACAGTTGCCTGTGAAATCCCCTAACCAGCTGTGCCTGCAGTGAGTGTGAGGACTCACTGTGAGCTGTAGAACTGTAATTGTTTCCCCAAAATTGTGTTTTAGATAGGCCTCATCTCTTTCTCTTTGGGGTCTTGTCTTTACCCTCCTCTTGTTCAGCTTGTGTGACTTCTGTGAACTACTCAAAAAATATGATTTTCTGGTTGCTCCAAACTTGCCCACGGGACTGTAATCCCCAGAGAACTCTCTCCCCATCCCCTTGGCATGTGGAGTCTCTTTTTGGTCCCCTTCTCTGGCTCCCCAGGCAGCTCCTCGGTCTCTGTGCTGGTTCCTGGGAAGCCCTATGAGAGCATCTTCCTCTGGGGCCAGTCTTACGAGGATTTTCTGTTCTTTACATACTCCTCTGTCACTGCTTTTCCTCATTTTCCTTCATTTTCCTTCCTTTCCCACCTCTGCTTCTGTTCAGGGCCTAGTGAAATTGCTACTACAGTTTCCAGTCTTGCCTTTTTGTGTGTAACAAGAAGTCAAATCTGTCTGCAAATCACCAATCCTAGCCCGGCTTAACTCCAATAAAGAGTTCCAAGTAAGAGCAGAGCGTTGCTCCTTTTAGTAACCTTGAAACATTTCTCACTGTGCTGATAACAGAAAAGTCCTGAGACAGTGAAAGGGAAGCTCTGGATAATTCAGAAACCAGCAGGTGATGTCTCAGACCTTGGGTGGGTAATTAGGACACCAGCCCTGAGCACAAAAGGGACTCAGAAACCCAGCTGGGATGTTAAAGAAATGCAAGATACAGCAAGAAGGCCATGTGCAGGCTGCTGCTGAGCAAAGCTCCTGCTGGGAATGCCTGTAAATCCTGGGAATGCCTGTAAAGAAAAATAGATAAAGCAATATATAAATAATATGTATAAAGCAATAACATCTTACATCCCCAGAGAAGACCCACAACATATAGCTCTTGTTGACACACTGGTAAGACAGAGCTCCCTAAACCTCCCTGGTGACTTGCTGCATCCAGCTGTGCCACCAGTCTGGAGGCATTGTGCAGGGCTTTAATTTTCCTTTCTTTGTGTGGGATGTTGGCAATAAGTTGTAATTTCTGTGCTTTGGTTGTCATCAGACTGCAATGACAGACAAGCAACTCCTTGTTCTGTGAAAGCTGCAGAGTCCCTGTAACTCTGATCCTGTTGGATCACTGTGGAGCAGCATCCTTGGGTTTGTGTGTTTTAAACCTATCCGTGTTAAAACTGAGAGTTTGTGGTGTATTTATTGGAAGAAGCCTCATGATTCTGAAAACCAGTTGCCTTGGAAGGAAATCAAACACTGCAAGCACCTCCAAATAAACTTAAAATCGTGTTTCATTTTCTGTTGCGACAATCAGCTCTCAATTGTTCCCGCAGGAGTGAAGGAGTCTCATCAGATGACCATTTTTAGGATAATTGCTGCCATTCTGCACCTGGGGAACTTGGAAATCCGAGGGGAACGAGAGGGGGAAGCCTGCAATGTGTCGGTAGGTCATCCTCAGGAGGGAGCACGTGGGGAGCTTGGTGTGCTCAGGAGTCAGGCCATGGTCATGTGTTGAGCTTCACAGCAGTGTCCTTTGGTAGAAACCCTTTTCCTCTTGGTTTTCTTGGCCTTTTTTGTAAACTTGTCAGAAGTTTCTGCTTGTTTTGTTTTTCCTGGGAAATAATAATTCCTTCTCTCTAGTCAGCCTGCAAGCAAGATTATTCAAAAAATTGCTTACATCCCTTACATCCCAACCCACCATTAACTCTTCCTCCTTCCTCAGAATGCTCAGTACAGGTTCTTGGGGGCTTGTGACACTGATGGTGACACCAGCACAAGGTGTGATGCTTTACAACCACTTTCCTCCAGGCAAAGCCATGGAGCTGCTGCTTGAAACGTGGCCAAAAGAGCACTGCATAGTTAATTAGCAAAAATAAGTAACACTAAGGATACCTTAGAGGCGTTTTTTTTCTGTTTCTGTGTTTGTTCAGAGGTGGGGAAAAGTAAAGCAATTATATGGAAAATACTGTCCTGTAAATTATCATTGCATTCCAGGCTGAATTGTTTGTTCCTAATTAGAGTATTAAAAGGGTTCTGCACACATTTTAGTGTTACCCCTGAGATAATGTGTGTTCAGTGAGTGAGATGCTGGGGGTAATTTACTTGATATTTGGCAGCATGGATACGTGAAAGCCGCATGCTTCAACAAGGTTGAGTTCTGTTAATGAAGTTCATGTTGTTTAATTACCTTCAAATGTAATTGCAAGGTATTAAATCAATTCTGGTACAACCTTGACTCATGGTCAGAAAGGTATCGCAGCAATAAAACATCCTAGAATTCTTGTAAAATGCACTTCTGTTCTGCATCCCAAACCTCATCCAGCATTTCCAAGTACACTTACCTAACTGGAAACAATTTATTTCCAACAGATATATATTATTACACAGAGAAAGAGAAAATTGTTTTCTCATTTTCCAAAAGGCAGTGCCTGCTATCTGACCATGATAGACACTCAGAAGTGCTTTGTCTTAATTTCAGAGGAGAGGAAATACATTGCACTAGAGAAAATGAAGTTCACGTTTAATTTTATTAATTGTGCAAAGCCTAAGCCCTTCTGGAAATGCATGATTTATAATTTTGTTATTCAGGATGAAGTTATTTTGTAAAAAGCATGGTGTCATGGCCATGCTTTAGTCTGGGGCATAACCAGGGTTGCTCTGGGGGAGAGTGTAGTTGTAGCTCGAGGAGGAGTGAGGTGGAGAATTCTTTCTCCTGCTCCTTGTGAAAGCTGAGAGCTCAAGAATAACCAGAGCAAGGCCAAGCCTTGGTGCCACCATCCAGAGCTCCACGTGGGCTGTCCCACCCCATCCATGAGGATTAGCACAGCTGGATGGGTGTAACTGCTTTCCTGTCCCCCACAGAGTGACACAGCTCTCCCATGGTACTTACAAAAAGGCTGCCATTCCTTGTGCAGATCTGTGAACTCGGGTGTTCAAATGCCAGTTTGGGGTGTCACCAACCTGCTGATGGTCTTGGTTTGGAAAGACAGCTGTCTGCCAGGGAAAGCTGGGACTTCCCTTGGAATGGAGAATGTAAACCCCCTCCCTCCAAATTATTATAATTTTGCAATTAGGGGCTTTCAGGCAAAGATATGGGAATAGGAGTAACAGTTCTTTACTAGGAATATTAAAAATGCAAATGTAGTAGTACAAAGAAACCCCAAGCCAACAAACAATCAAACAAGAATTAGAAACCCTGACAGAGTCAGAATATGACCTGACACCCTGTTGGTCAGGGTGTTGGGAGCAGTCCAAATAAATCCTCTTGGAGTGACAGATGTGGTGCTGTTGGAGTAGAGATGATCCTGTAGAAGGGTCCAGTGGTGGCAAGATGGATCCGGCCTTCCTCTGGAAAATCCAGTGGAAAAAACAGGCTGCACTGCTGGTCTGAGTCTCAGTTTCAATCCAGGTAGGAATGCTTGGCTCCTCCCCCTGGATGGAGCATCTCCCAGTGGGATGATGGAATTGTATCAGTCATGAAGTGAGCCTCAGTTGCTCATGAACAGCAGATATCCCCTTGGAGGGAGGATGGGTCCTGGAAGGGATAAAGAACACTTCACCACCTTGTTTTAACAGCTTTTTAGCAGAAAAACACTGGAGTTATGAGATAAAGAAAAATACCTCTTCAACCGGTTTCAACAGATTGGGAAAGGAATACATGCTTTTGGTTATATATTGCATTGCAACCCAGGACACTGACTTTGCTTCTGGTCCCCCTCCCAGGGCGAGGACGAGCACCTGAACAACTTCTGCAGCCTGCTGGGCGTGGAGCACAGCCAGATGCAGCACTGGCTCTGTCACCGCAAGCTCGTCACCACGGCCGAGACCTACGTGAAGAGCATGTCCCAGCACCAGGTGGTGAACGCCAGGAACGCCCTGGCCAAGCACATCTACGCCCAGCTCTTCAGCTGGATCCTGCAGCACATCAACAAGGCCCTGCACACCATGGTGAAGCAGCACTCCTTCATTGGCGTGCTCGACATCTATGGGTAGGCACCTCCTCAGCTCTCCAGGCTGCTCAATGAGCCCTTTATAATTTCTTTCCCTTCTTGCAGAGCACATGCTGCTTTGGCTGGTGACAGGTGATGAGAGTGATAGAAAGGAGCACAAAAAAGTACTGTGTAGTTTGCAGTTTTGATCCTCCTTCAGAGCATGCAGCCTTCAGCACAGAACGGTGCATGCGGGTCTGTGTGAGCACTGGGCTCTGGGATTTGCCTCCCACACCCGTCCCATCTGGGGTTTCTGTCTCTTGTGCTGTTTAAAACAACCTTAAAGATGAGCTGGGGTAAAGGTGCTGCTGTGGAGACCAAAGACTGTCTCATCTTGCTCTGGGGTTTGAGGGCACTGCTTTGCTTCATCTGTGAAGCTGCTGCTGCAGGGTCCTGGTGCAGTGAGAGCTTTCAGAGGAGCTTAGGAACCTATGGTGGGGATGTAACACTCAAAAAGCTCTTGCAAGGATTGCAGCTTGTGCCCTCACAGGCAATGAGCTGCTTTGAAATTGTTCTGGATATCCCTTCCTGCCTGGTTTGTAATCCTGGCACTTGAGTGGTGGTAGAAGAGGGATGTGAGAGTTATCTGAGTTCATTTGAGCTGAAATGCTGCAAAGAAGCAGAAGATGGAAGAGAAAAGAAGGGTTTCTGTCAATTGTGGGTGGAAAAGGAAAGAGATCTTGTGGGTTTGGGTTTTACCCTCCATTTTTTCAACACTATTTTTTTGTTGTTGTTTGTCTCTGGGCAGCAAGGGCAAGAGGGAAGTCCCAGGTGGCTGGGACTGGTCCATGCAGCAGGCTCATGCCAGATGCAGATTGGATGGCACTTGGGACAGTGGAAGGTGTCCTGCCTGTGGGAACTGGATGACCTTAAATGGTCCCTTGCAACCCAAAACCGTTGTGGGATTCTGTGATTCTCAGTGGGACAGCAGTGGCTCTCCCTTAACACATTAAGGTGCTGAACTGCTCCTGTTTTGGAGGGGAAGGTGGAACGCACAAGTTGCAGCTGCTCCAGGAACCAGTCCCTAAGCCAGGGCAGTGGCTGTGCTTGCTCAGTCCCAAATCCTGTGTGCTCTGAGGGTCTGTCAGTGCTAGGAGAACCTCAAGTTCAGAATGAAATCCTGCCAAAGTAGTTCTGGATCAGAACAAAAAGCAGCGTGACTTTAGGGCTATAACACCTACACAGTTGCAGGAACTGGGTCTTGTGTATAAACCCTCCCACGAGGTTTCTACAGCTGCTGGGGTTTGGGATGTTGGTTTTGACATCTGGACAACCACAGCAGCAGAAAGGATGCCAGAAAGTGCAGGAGCACCAGTGCAGCACCACTGGCTGCTGTTCTCCATCAATAACTGCTGTCATATGGGAAGGTTTGTAGGAACACTGCTGTCAAGGATGGTAGCAATACAGTTCTGTTTGATTTGGGATTTCAGTGGGATAGCTTGAGGTGATGAGGTTGCTCTCCCTGGTTTGCAAGTTTCTGGGTTCTCTTGGGAAGGTCTTAAATATGACACAGTCTGATTCAAGGACTGTATGAGAGAGAGAAGCTGTTTCCCTTCTCTATCCCTACAAATGGAAATTTCTAAGTATGGTAAATAAAGCTTTGAGATGGAGCCCTGTGGGTGGTGGTGGGTCCATACAGAAAACTGGATGCCTGGGTTAGAGGATCAGACTTCCAGAAATCTGAATGAAAGGAGACTTGAGGATAAGGCTCTTGAAAGATTAAGCTGGGCTTGAAAATCTGTTAGTGTGGAGGAAAAACCTCCTTCAGCCACCAGTCCGTACATCGCGTCCAGTGCGTGGGCCAGCAGATGTTTTCACAGCCCTGCTGACACTAGCAGGGTTTTTCCACAAGGACCTGCAGGTTCTACTGAAGAGGCAGATTTCCAGGGGAAGGTGTGCATGTTCTTGGCTGAAATGCTTGTGGGAGTCTGATGTCCTAAAACGACCATAAATCCCTTTCGTAAATGGGTATTGCTGTCTAAATGCTGAGAAATTAACAATGTGGGGAATATGGGTGATGATAACCTGACTCCGTTGAACTTTATAGTGGTTTGGTTCTCCTAACTGTTTTTTGAATTTTTAATGCATTTTTCTATCAGATTTTTCCCCCCAATTGATGTTGTTTTTTCTTTTCCTTTGGGAGAGGGATTGAGCTGGAAAGGCAGCGAGCCTGCAGCCAGCTTCACAGCACATCCTTGACGTCCTCAGAGCTTCTCTGTCCTGGTGCTTCTGGGGGAGAACTGTCCCTATGGCTGGGATTTCTAGGGATGGGATCCAAACAAACAGAGGATGCAGAAACTGTAGGGTTTTTCTTCCAAATTTCTAATGCTTGACTTTGCAGCCTTAATTCTCTGTTAGCACTGAGGTGAGAGGATGCAGCATTGAAAGCCTTTCTGTATTTATGGAAATGGTGTTATTTGATTAATACTGATGTCAGCCAGGAGAGTGGATTCATGTAGCATTCCTGGACTTGGTGGGGACAGCTTGTTCCTCCTCTTGTTTGCCATGTGAAGTGTGAACACCCAGGCGACCAGCTGTGTGCTGGACTTATTCATGAAGTTTAAATATTTTAATACAAACCTTGGTGCTGCAGAGGACTTAGGAGAGACCAGCCACACAGCAGGATATGGAGCAGCAGAGAAACCAAAACACAGCATTTTCCCCAAGAAAATCTACTTAAAAGAGCTGTCCTCAGGCTGGATGTGCCTTCCAGGGAGCCCCAGCGATGGGCTGGAGTGGTGAATATGCTTATTTTTTCCATCAAATCACTGTACTAAAATGAATAGAGACCAAAGAGGCACTGTTTGCTTTCTCCATCAGGATGTTGCCTCAGTGCAGTCACTCTGAGCAGGTAGGGCCTCCTGGTGAGCACACACATAGGGCTGGTGACTAATCTACTTTGTCAATTAGCAAATTGTGCTAGTAGAGTCCCTTAATTAGCAACTTTCTGAGATCTCTCTTGGAGCTGGAGTTGTGCAGCAGCTCTGCCCCCGGCTGGCACTCACTGGAGGGTTGATAAATCACATCTGGTGTCTTGGAAAGGGAGAGGTTTCTACTCCGATTTCTTTTCCTCATGCACTCTTGCCCTTGTTGCCTTCCACCTAGCTCACTGTGCCCCTCCATCTATGTTTTAATTAAATCTTTTCTTGCCCTGTTGCTGTGATCATGAGCCTGCAGAAGCTGGTACTTCCAGAGTCCTGGGATGTCACATTCCTTGGGTAGCAAGAGCTAGAGGCACCGATTTCCTCAGCCACACATCCAGGATCGAGAACACTGGGAGCTCTCCAAGGACACATTGATCTCTGAGGGCCAGGCCACGTGTTTAATGTAAACATTTGTTGTCCCAGCCACCAGGTTCTGTTGCATTGAAGACTGCAAATCCCAGTTTCTGTGAAAGGAATGGATTAAGCATCCTCTCCCTGGCAAGGGTGGCACCAGCTGCGGGGGCAGTGCTGGGCAGGCAGAAGGAAAGCAGTCCCAGGTTTCCTCAAGGACTGTGGGGGTGATAAATGCACAGAACCAGCTCATTTCTCCCATGCCTTTCTTGTGCCGTTTGGCATTGTATTTCCCCAGGGACACTGGCATTTTGTGTGGTGATGGCATTGTCACCTGAAAGTACCCAGGGAATAACTGCATCCCCTGGGTAACAGCAGGGTGGTCCTCAGGAAGTGGCAGAAGTACTGATTATTTTGAGGAGGAGAGATTGGAAAGAAAGGGCTTCATTTATTCAGTGTTTAAAGACTGTTCTGCCGGCTCCTACAGTGCCTATTACCCTAACAGTTATTTAGTCACATATTTATCATTACAGCAGCTTACTCATTGAACATAGGAAGTCTTCCCACTTCTCCCTTTGGTTTAATCCTTGCAGTCATGTGTCAAAGACTTTTTTTCCCTTCCCCCTTCCAACTGTGCCTTAAAAATAGAAATATAAAACACATAATTCCCAGTGGTAGCTCAAAATACCCTCTTTAGGTTTTAAGAGCAAGCCTGGCTCCCTGTGCCTGTCCCTGGATGTTGTGTACTTCAGCCTCAGGGGCTCTGCTGCCTCCCTGCTCCTTACCTGTGGTTTGTCTTACTAAAAATGCATATTTTTTCCTTTCTAATTGTGACTAAGAAGCTATTTTTGGGCCTGTTTTGGAGCTGATCTGTGGCAGGGTAGGATAATGTTTTGGTGTGGGGAGCTGTGGAAGTCCTGGTGAAGAGGTGGATCACTGAGTCCAGCACCAAGGTCCCTCTAAGGTTCCTCTAAGGAGTGTGGAGTTGGAGCTGAAATCACAATTTTTCCCTCTCCTCCTTTCCAGAAGTTGCTTACTCACGTGTGTCTAATTTTTGTGCTAACAGGGATGCAGTTCAGAAGCTATAATTACAAATTTAATACCTTCTTTTTCTGCTCTATTAAATTCCATTAAAAATAGCATGCTGGGTCTTTTAAGACAGCAGCTACTGTTTCTTCATCACCTTCGCGGTGAATGTACTTGGACTTAATATTTCATAATATTTTTCCCCAGGAGAGGCAGTTACATTTCTTGTCTCAGACAGAGCTGATGGGCAGGGAGCTGCAGTCCTGTCAAATGTGTAGCAGGAGGGACCTCCTGAATCCCTCGAGTTGTGCCAAGCAAAGATAGAAGTTTTGAGGAAAAAAAGTGTAGATCTGGGATAGGAGGAATGGAAGGGACCATTGAGTAACCAGTGTTCACACCAGATGACACCGTTGCAGGAATAACTAAAAAAAAAAAAGAAAGGCTTTGAGACAAAGCAGCGTCCCTAATGCTGATTTATTCATTGCTTTGCAGGTTTGAAACTTTTGAAGTGAATAACTTTGAACAGTTCTGTATCAACTATGCCAACGAAAAGCTCCAGCAGCAGTTCAACTCGGTAAGGTCAGCTTGGAAAGGTTCCATAAAACTGAGCAGAAAATGTAACGAGGCAGGATTGTTGTGTGTCTGGCTTCTGCTTAATGGCATTTACCTGCAGCCTGGACAGATCATGTGCATCCTTGGGATGCCTCTCTCCCAGACATTTCACTGCAGTGGTTCTAGATATTCCCATCAAGTTGGAATATGTTGCTTAGTTGATGTACAAACTTGATCCAGGAAATGGGTTTGCATGTGGTTTGTGCAAAGGCTCACATATTGCTCTGAGTAAGTATGTAATTTGCCTTTTTCTTGGTGCTGTTTCAATCCTAAAACAAAACCTGGATGATCTTGTGCTGATTTCCAGTGTGAATTAAATTAAGTTATGGGTGTGGAAACCTTCCCATTAAGCACGGCTTAAACCTGTGAGATGAAAACTCTGTATTAAATAACAGGATTGGAAACACCCCCCGCTTTTCACTTGGACATGCCTCACAAAATCCAGAAATTTTCCTATTTGATTAGAAACAAACATTTACCTTCACTGGAAATGGAACCAGTAAGGAGTTGTCTTCTGCTTTGGTTGTAAGTAGTGAAAAAATTACTATTAATTTCAGGATACAGGAGAAAACTTGTTAAATTTGAGCATTTAAGTACTGCAGATTAGTTTGGCCCTTTGAAACCATATCATATGCATGGACATGAACATTTGCAGTCTATCTAATGCATCAGATAGATCACTGCTGCTAAAAATGAAAAGTAAATTATGGATTGTATTTGCACTATTCATATCTTACTTGGTATGTCTAACCATCACTTCTGAAGCTTATAAATTCAAACTCCAAGATGACATGTTTGAAGAGATTTTAAAAAGCTGTCTTTGAAGAAAAAAAAGTGCATTTGAAAAATCATTTTTTAATATGCTTTAGAGTATCTCAGAAATAGCCAGAGACAATTTATCTGCTTGAGGTCTGAGGTCTGAGATACGTAAGCCATGCAAAGACTTTTTTTTTATTATTATACTTTTTTAAAATGAGCTTGCAGATGGGGAACACGGGCTCTCAGCCCTGGCTGGGCTCCCAGCTCGTGAACCTGCTTCAGGTCACTGCTTTAATCAGCAGAGCAATAAAGCAGAGGAGGATTTTTGTCAAGCCAGGAGATATATGTGTCATTGCCACACCAGTATATGGCTTCCACCTCGACGCAGTGACAGCTTCAGTCATTTTGTAGTGAAAGTCATTACAAACCTTATTTTTCCCTGCACCGTGGTTTCCCAGTGTAATGGTTTTATTTTCCCTGCCAGGAGCTGGGCTGTGTGAATGGCAGAGCCCGTGCAGGCTCTACGTGAGGGCACCTAGGGCCTCTGTGGCTTCTGGATGTGCTCAAGGAATGCTGAACTCCAGCAGGGACAAGGGGAAGGGGCTGTGCTCTGCTGGCTGGGGCCACACTCAGTGACTCTGCTTTCTCCCACTGCCAGCATGTGTTTAAGCTGGAACAAGAAGAGTACATGAAGGAGGGAATCCCTTGGACTTTCATAGATTTCTACGACAACCAGCCCTGCATAGACCTGATAGAGGCCAAGCTTGGGATCCTGGACCTGCTGGATGAAGAGTGCAAGGTAAAGAGGAGCTCCCACCTTTTCACTGGTGTCCTTGTTTCTGTGAAAGATCAAAGAATGGGCTTTAATCTGTGGTGTTGCAGGTGGGTAAACATCTCCTTTCCTGTGTGTTGCTGCTGTGCTTATGGCAAGGGTAGGCTTGAGCTGGCATTTGCTTTGGTTTGGAACACTTCAAAGCCTCCTGGGCAGGTGTTTGCTCCAAACCTGGGTACCTGCACTCACTGTGTGCAGCCAGTGCTCGTGTGTCTGGCCTGGCTGTACTGAGGAACAGGCATTGCTTGAGATCTGATGTGTTTGGCATTGCCCAGGAGCTGGAGCTCCTCTCAAGCCTTATTTTGTCTCAGGGGAAACTTGAGTCCTCTTGCACACAGCTCTTCAAGGTAAAGCTCATTGCTTTAGCGTGCTGTAACGTTGGAGAGCAGTTTGCTCTCCTTGCTCTCTCTCTCTCTCTCATACTGGCCAAAGTGAAATCTTGTTTGGAATTTGAGAAGAAAAGCCAGATTGACAAACCTTGATGGCAATCCAAGAGAAAGGTTGGGCTCCTTGTTCACACATTGTTCAGTCTTGAATAATCAAATATACACAGGAACAAGGAATGTCAGAGAGCAGGTTTGCTTGGGAAGTTGGGATACGTGTTTTGAAGCTCTTTGATGCCAGAGATGTCCCGTTGGAAGGGGATGAGGACTGCCTTCCTGCTGGGTGTGGCTGCCTTGAGGAACCTCATCCTGGTGCTGCTGTCCTCAGGAAGGGTTTCTTTCCATTGAGACCTGGATGGATTCTGTGCCAGGAAATGTCTTTCTGACTGTGGGAGGGCTCTGAGGGGTTTTGAACAAAGGCAGAGAAAAATGAGACAAAGTGTTGGGAGAGCTGAAGTAGATAAGGGTCCCTCACCAGCATAGTCAAGGTGATGAGAAGGTCCCAAGGAATTGTTGTGTCAGTTGGATCCATGAGCACAGGACAGATCTGGTGGCTCAAGAACACAAGTGTTGTATGGTATCGAGTGAAAGGGCTGGGATCCATTTTTTAAACTAGTTTCCCTGGACAAGGATGTAGCACCTGTGTTTGTCTGGAAGGGGGATGACCTGTGAAGTGTTTGCTGTCCTCCAAATAGCAGGGCTGCCTTTCCAGGCACGATAGGGCTGTCCCAGCCTGCACATCTCACCAGCTCAGCCCTGGTCTGGGCTGCAGACATTGGCTATGTCTTCAGGGTGAGCTGGAGTTGGGACTTCGCCCTTTTCAAGTCTGCTCTCAGGAAATCTCCTTAAAAATGAGAACAAGTTACACCTAATTTCATGTCCTTAAAAATAGTATCTCAGCCAGTGCTGGTTTGGAAGAAGGTCAGATTATTTGCTTGATACTGAGCACCATTTCTTCTGGTCTCTGTGCTATTAAAAGCCAGAGCTATTAAATTTTGCAGGCTCAAATTGTCTCCTTGATGCTGTGAGGATCATAAGGGAAGTTTCCCTGGTGTTGGGAGTAACACCCTTAGCTCCTCTCCGAGGCACCTGGCACTGGTTTTTGTTGGTGGCATTGCTGGGGGGACATTGCAGCTGCCACGTGTCAGCAGTAGATCTACATGGTACTGCGTTTTTCATCCATCCTTATTTTTTGACAAAAGAAAAAAAAAAAAAGACAAAACAACAACAACAAAAAAAAAAAACAAAACCAGAAGAAACCACCCCGAAACCACAAACCCACAAGATCTCTTCCCTCCCTCTTCTCATCAAATGCCAATTACCTGGGTGTTTACCTGTCAGTGGGGGATGCTGTCATTAGTCACAGGCCCTTATTACTGGCCCTGTAATCGCCTCTTTTATAACAACCTGCAAGTGTTCTTCAGATTTATGAAAATTTCAGCAAAACCTGTCAACTGAAAGCAGCAGTTTATGGATGAAAACCTTCACCCCCATGGCAGTATTTCACCTCCTGGGGTGGGACCACAAAAAGGTAATTACAAGCCACCTCGTTAGAACCTACGGCAGTGGATAAAAACACTCTGGGGCGTGGAACGGCGTTGGGGGAATATTTGGTACATAATGAAGCATTAGTGCAAATGCAGAGGGTTTGTCACTAATGTTCTTGCTTCACAGTATGTTTTTTTTTTTTAATCCTTAATGTGTGGTTGGGGAGGAGGTGACTGGGTATGTGCTGAAGCAGTGTAGGTCACAGGAGAGTCTTGTTGCTGTTTAGGGAAAAATTGACGTAAGAGTTGGCAATGAAAGAGAGGGCTCTTGAACTGGGATTGGAGTGTTAAGGACTAAACCTGTCTCATGAAAGCTAATGAGAAAGCCCCTACTTCTTGAAACAGACTTTAGAATTATGATTCTAAAACAGGATTCTAGATCATGATTCTAGAAACAGGATTTAGAATCATGTAATCACAGAATGGTTTGGTCTGGATCTTCAAGATCATCCTGCTCCACATCCCCCTCCACCCCTTCCACTATCCCAGGATGCCTCATCCAGTTTGGCCTTGGACACTCCCAGGAATGCAGCAGCCACAGCTGCTCTGGGCACCCTGCCTCCCCACCCTCACAGACAGAAATTCCTTCCCCATATCCCATCTATCCTGCCCTCTGGCTGTGGGAAGCCATTCCCCCTTGTCCTGTCCTTGTGAAAAATCCCTCTCCAGGAGGAAGATAAGGGGTTTCTTAAACAGCTTTGAAATGTTATGATTTGGGAGCTGTTGTAGAATTATTAAGGTTGGAGGTGGCTTCTGGAGCTCATTTGGTCACACCTCCTTTTACATCCTTGGTGTGCCCAGGAACCCTTATAATCTCTCTGGACTGGGACCTGTGTGCTTTGCTGAGGGACCCTGGAGTCCTTGAAGAGTTTTTTCCCTGTTTTCTGCACTGGAGTTTCACCTGCCTGCATCTGTAGCTTTTAGGACCTCTTGGTTTTGCTCTGATGCCAGAGGAACAGCGAGAGTTCACATCCCCTGCTCAGAAAAGGGGACCACCCCTTCTGGCCAAGGCCACCATGATGGTGGGACACTGACATGCTGTAGCACAAACTGGTGAGCCCAAAGAGGTGGGAAAAGGCAGAAAGGCATCCAGGAAAACCTCCCCTCTGGTGAGCTCTGAAGGGTGGGTGCGCTCACCGTGGAGCCAAGGGGGAAATAATGTGGGAAAGGAGTAGAGGCTGTCAGAAGAAATGAAGGATGAAGGCTGTCTTCTCTAAAGCTGGTTGTATGGGAAGATTGCTTGGATATCTGGAATAGATTTAGGGTATGGTTGCACTTGTGGAGGGAGTTACTTTGGTGGAGGGGACATCACTCTTTGGAAGAATTTGAAGGCTTTGAATTTTGAGGAAATGTGGAGTAACTTGCACTCTCTGAAGAGGAGCAGTCAGTTGGAGTTGATTGGTTTTTCAGGAGATTTAAGTTATCCTTAGAGAAAACAGAAACCCCTCAGAAATTCAGTTGAGCCTCTGTCAAAGCTGGGTGAGCTGTCCTGCTTTTCAGGCTGAAACTGCATGCTGTGTGGGCATGCTGCCTGTCTTACAGGCACTTCCTTGGACAGTGCACTCTGGCACAGGATGATATTTTTGGGACTGTCCTGTGCAGGGCCAGGAGTTGGACAATGTTGGTCCTTGTGGGCCCCTTCCAGCTCAGGATATTCTGTGGTTCTGTTTGGGAGTACAGTCAAAGGTTACTGCAGATGCCCAAATTTCTCCATAAGGACTCCTGCTACCTCACTGTTTCCTTGCTATGGGAATGAGAATGAAAAAATAAATGAAAAAGGCAGTGTCCATTTCCATTAAGTGCAACCAAAAGGGTTCAATCAAGACCAGGCTGATGGAAAGGTTCACATGTCATTGTTGTCCAAGATTTGTGAGGGATCTTTCTGCTTGTGGAGTAGCCTGACCCTGGGGCTGCCAAAGGGGGACGTGTCTCACCAAACCCACAAACTCCCTCATGTTCACGAGCTCCTCTGTGGCTCCACTCTGCGTTCCATGGCATGTTGCCACCGTGTTATGCTGCTAATGTGCCAAATGCATTTTCTAGCGCTGTTCAGAAGATGCTCTTTAACCTTTGCTGTGTCCTTCTGTCAAGTGCCAGGAACGCTGTACTCCGCTCCTGGCCGGCTGCTTTTCCACCCCGCTTGTCTCTGTGCATCACTGCGAACTTGGGGATCTGAGCAAATGTGTTTTCCTTGTCTGGACTCGTTAGATTTTTGGACATCAGAAGTTAGCACGTGTCCTTCCTGTCCAGGGGGATTTCTGCTCCACGAGCAGATACACGGAGGTTGGACCCCTGGGCTTTCCTCTCGGGCGGGCTGCCCGACCCACGGCCTCCCCTACGTCACGCTGTCAGCTCTGATGACTTTAAAGTCAGGCACATCACTTGCAGTGGAACGTGTTTCTGGAGTGCAGGAGCAGCCCAGGCTCTTGTCAGGCTTTAATTTATATTGGAGTGCTAAGGAGTAAAGAAATAAAATGTGAATAGTACCTACCATGTTTTCAGAGGGTTAACTTTTAGATCATTAGGTTTGAACCACAGAATCAGTGAATGGTTTGGGTGGGGAGGAACCTTGAAGCCCATCTAGTTCCAGCCACTGCCATGGGCAGGGACACCTTCCTCTATCCCAGGTTGCTCCAAGCCCCATCCAACCTGGCCTTGAACACCTTCAGGGATCCAGGGGCAGCCACAGCTTCTCTGGGCACCCTGTGCCAGACCCTCACAAGGAGGAATTTCTTTCTCATATCTAACCTGAATCTACCCTCCTCCACCGTAAGCCATTGACCTTTGTTTCTTCTATCCATTTAATTGTCCTTCTGTTGGAGGTGGTGGTGGAGGGAATCTCAGCCCTCAGTCCAGGTGGTCCCAAGCATCTCCTCCCCTGGCTGGTGGGTTCTTGGTAGATTCTTGCTGCTGGGATGCAGAATCTATCCCATGGGGCTGGCCCTGGCCGCAGTGGCTGGGTGTGGTTGAGGTTGCAGGAGCTCCTGGCAGCAGGGATGGTGGTGAATGCAGTGGGGAGAGGACCCTGCTGTGACAGGTGGAGGCACGGTGGGGACAGGGGAGCACAGGCAGTGACCTTGTGCAATTCCCGGTGTCAGCTTTGTCCTGTTTAAAGATTCCGTACAAAACTTGCAAGGCAGTCACTTTTCCTTTTCCCCATCCCCTAAAAAGAAATGAGATAGTCTCTAAATAACTTTCTCAGCTGCTCTAAGGGCCTCAAACTGCCAAGGTAAAACCAAAAGCTGTTACAATAGTACAGATAATGGCCTTGTTAGTTTTTATCTTTGGAACTTGGTCCCTATCTGGTGCTTCCCAGGCATCTAAAAATACCCAGGCTGCAGGATGTTGAGCAGGGTATGGCAAACCTCTTTCTGGGAGGCAGGAGCGATGCCTTTGAAGTTCAACTCTGAGATAAGCAGGTTTTTCAGCAAAGTGGATGCCCTGGAAGAGAGCCTGGTGCAGGATAAATCTGGCTCAGAGTGGCTGCTGTACTCCTGCTCTTCACCTGTGGCTTAGTCCTGCACAGGAGCATCCAGTAATATCTCCAGAAAGGATGTTTTTGCATGCAAATATTAAATATAATCCATTAAAAGAAACACATCTACATTTAATATAACCCAATAGTTTAAACATGTGAGTCTTACCTTGCATAAATAAAATATGTATACAATTGCATAGTTAAGTGCCTTTCAATATTTATAGATAGTCTGTGTTATTTCTGTGTGTATCCATAATTGGCTACACTTAAAAACTGTAAAATATAAATAAAAGTGGGAGAGCACAGCTTCTGTGAGTGGCTGCTGCATTTAATTCACCCTCATTACAGGGATTGGCAGTAGATGCCTATCCCTTGTCCAGAACCCTTCTGGTATGTTTTGGTTTGCTGTCATGAAATCAAAAGCTGTTTCAGAACAGCATGAAGAAATATTCCTTACTTAGTTCATGTTCCCCATCTTCCTGTTCTCTGTCCCTACTTTCTCTGTCATTTTTCTTATAAAGGCCTATGTAAAGTCCTGATGGATCATAAGAGCTTTCCCTGTTGCTGCACAGTTGTTCTGTGGTTTCTAGGCTTTGTCCCATCTAAGTTTAAATATTGACTGCCACTTTTCTTCTGAACCATTTCTTTTTCTAACCTAAATGTCCAATTATCCATTTTTGTGTTAAAAAAATATGTGTGTATGTGTTTGTGCAGCCAGTGCTGTGCTCAGCAGTGATTCATGGAGCGGGGGTGAACCCCATTAGTGGTGGCTCTCAGACCCCAAGAGGAACAATTTCACTGTTAAATAAACCAGAAATTCATGCATGTGGTCTCATGTGACAGTTTCTGGAAACTATTCAGTCACCTAAAACAGCATTAAAAAATAATATTGATGGCTGAGTAGTTAATGTATCTTAAGTGCAAAAACACTTCCTTAATATTTCTATTTTAGCTAGTGAGATGTTTTTTGGTTGTTTAAGGGGTTTTGTGTGTGTGTGTGTGTATGTATTTGGGGTTTTATTTCCTTTTGTGTTTTTTTTTTTTTTTTTGTTTGGTTCTGGGTTTGTTTCTTTTGGTGCTCTTTGTTTTTTTTTTAGGGGTGGGAGGTTTTGGGGTTTTTTGGGGGGTTTGATTTGGTTTTGTTTTATTTTGGTGGCTGTTTTGCGGGGT